>VDFB02337264.1:0-21533 GCA_007258455.2 Sequoia sempervirens
TTCTCAAGAGGGTAACCAAGATGTTCAACTTCAGCTTTTGGCAACCAAGACGAGTCCTCAACATGCCTTCCAAACCATTTGACCAAGTACTCAAAGTATTGCTTATGCCTTGTACTCCTACTCACCCTACTATCCAAAATCGTCTCTATTTTCCCCTCTTCTGAAGTAGTTGCTGGTATATGAATTGTTTCAACTATGGTACCTTCATCACTTTTAGCTTCATGGAATTTTGTTAGATCAGAAATATTAAATATAGGTGAAATATTAAGTCCACTAGGCAGCTCTACTTCATATGCATTACTTGAATCATGCTTACTCACAATTCAACAAGGCCCAAAATTCTTCATTTTTAATTTGTTATAGGTACCAACTGGAAATATTTCTTTTCTCAAGTGTACAATTACCTCATCACCAATCTAAAACTCCTTATGTCTCCTCTTCAAATCAGCCTTGGACTTGTACTAAAAGTTCATTTTGTTGATGTGATTTCGTACCTCCTCATGTATGTTCTTTATGTGTTTAGAAAAATCCTCTACTTCTACACTCTTCTTATCAACATTATCAATATTTTTCAGATCTGAAACAAATCTTGGGTTGCTACCATAAACAATTTGGAATGGGGACTTACCAGTACGTCTATTCACTGAGTTGTTATACGTAAATTCTGCTTGAGGTAGAATCAAATCCCACCCTTTTAGCTTATCTCCAACTAGGCACCTCAACAAATTACCCAAGCTTCTATTTACCACCTTTGTTTGACCTTTTGTTTGTGGATGGTAGGCTGAACAAAACTTCAAACCAGTATTCATCTTCTTCCATAAGGTCCTCCAAAAGTACCCTACAAACTTTCCATCCCTATTTGAAACAATGCTCTTCGAAAGACCATGTAATCTCACTATTTCCTTGAAAAACAATTCTGCAACATTCACAACATCATTAGTCTTCTTGCATGGAATAAAATGATCCATCTTGGAAAATCTATCTACAACAACAAATATTGAATAATTTCCCCTTTGCCTCATTGGAAAACCCAAAACAAAACCCATACTAATCTCCTCCCATGGCCTCTTAGGTACTGGTAGTGGCTGATATAGACCTGTGTTGACTAGTTCCTTTTGTTGCCTGACAAATCCTACAACCTTGCACAATTTTTCTGATATCTTGCTGAAACTGAGGCCAATAATATTTCTCTCCAACAAGTGCTATGGTTTTATAAAAACCGAAATGGCCTGCAAGTCCTCCACTATGTTTATCCTTAGTCAAATCTACTCTCATTGAACTTCTAGGAATACACAACTTGTTACCTTTGAACAACATACCATCTTGGATTAAATAATCCAACCACTTGGTTTGTCTCCAGAAATGATGCTTTCAAGCCTTCCAAGCCTCTCAAAATCGGGGATCCTCTTCATACAACTCCTTCAACTCATTGAATCCAACCACCTCAGCGAGATCTCAATCCAACAAACCCTATCTTCTACTCAAAGCATAAAACACAGTTAGACTTCCCTTCGTTTTAGAACAAAGGTATAACTTTTGCAAGAACTCTACCCATTTCATATGCCTTTGATTTAGCTTCCCTTGACTATTCAAATCTTGGAGTGCTTGATGATTAGTAAATAAAAAACTCCTTAGGCAAAAGATAGTGTCTCCACTTTTCAATGCTTGTACAATGGCATAAAATTCTTGATCATACATTGAATATTTTCTTTTTGCATCATTTAAATTCCTCACTAAAATAAGCAATGGGTTTACCTTCTGACTTAGAATTGCTCGATGACATTACCACTTGCATCATAATCAACTTGGAACACCTTGTTGAAATCTGGGAGTGCTAAAACATGTTGCTCAGTCACTTTTTCCTTCAACAAATCAAAGCTTCTTGCTGCTCCTGTAGTCCATCTAAAATATCTTTTATCTCCTCTCATGGACTCAGTTAGTGGTGCAAAAATACTACTGAAACCTCTAATAAAATTTCTATTAAAATTGCTAAACCGTGAAATGATCTCATCTTGGTAGCACTTCTAGGTATAGGCCATTCTAAAATAACTTTCACCTTTTCTGGGTCCATCTTGAGACCACCTTCTAAAACAACGAAACCCAAGTATACCAATTCTCTCTTCATAAAGTTGCACTTTTTCAAGTTAATGAGCAACTTTTCCTCCTTCAACTTTTCAAAAAGAAATCTAATATGCAACAAATGCTCCTCTAGTGTCTTGCTAAATATCAATATATCATCTAGATAAACAATAACAAATCTTCCCAAAAACTCTTTTAGTACCTCATTCATCAACCTCATAATTGTACTAGGAGCATTGGTTAGTCCAAAGGACATGACCAACCATTCATACAAACCTTCCTTGGTCTTGAAAGTTTCCTTCCACTCATCACCTTCTCGGATTTGTATTTGATGGAAACCACTCTTCAAGTCGATCTTGGTGAAGTATTCTGCTCCACTCAAACAGTCCATGATATCATCCATTCCAGGTAATGGAAATTTGTATTTTATGGTGATCTTATTGATAGCCATTGAGTCTGTGCACATCCTCTATTCTCCTCCTTTCTTTGGTGCCAAAACAACAGGCACTATGCACATGGGATTAGGCTCTCTCAAATCAAGCCTTTCTGCAACAGTTCTTGAACTTGCTTGTTCAACTCTTCACTCTTGGTTGAAGACATTCTATGGGACACTTTGTTAGGAAAACTTGCTCCTGGTATTAGATCAATTTGATGACTTATCTTCCTCATAGGTGGCAGCCCCTCAGGTGCATTTCCTAAAACAATTTCTAGAAATTCTTGTAACAAATTTGCAACCTCCACAAGAGAATCTTCCACATTTTCACAGTTAGACAGGAATCAAAGCAAAACAAACTTTTTCATGCCTCATACCATCTAAGAATTTTCTTGCATTAACTAAACATACTCTTGCATTACCGCAAACTTGAACCAAATCTTCTTTCAAAGGTTTCAATTTATGCTTCATACCATCCTTCACTATGGTATATCTATTAGCACAACCATCAAGAATTGTCTTCCTATCATACTGCCAAGGCCTTCCTAACAAAATATGACATGCATCCATTGGAATTATATCACACAATATTTCATCAAAATATCCTCCTATTTTAAATTTTACCAGACATTGTTTGCTTATCAAAAGCTTTTGATTATCTTGTACCCAAGATATTTGGTACGGTTTTGGGTGCTTCCTTCTTTATAGGTTCAATTGTCTCACCATTTCTTCAAATACCAAGTTATCCGTTCTTTCACTATCTATGATGACATTACAAGATTTCCCTTCACATTTGCATCTTGTCTTGAATAATCTCTTTCTTTGAACTGGTTCATCTTCTTCATTCAACAATGCTCTTCTTGTCATCAAGACTTCATCTCCTTCTGCTTCTTCAGAGTGTGCATTTTCTAGATTGTGAGGGTAGTCATAAGCTTTATGCCCCTCTTCACCACATCGAAAATAGGTTTCGTGAAAGCCACCTCTTTCGAATCCTCTACCCGATCTTCCTCTACCTCTTGGATTTTGATCTCTGTGAGGGTGATAATTTTTTGATTTATGACTTTTGTTGCTGCCTTGGTCTTCAAATTTCTAATTTTTCAGATTTCCATCATAACTTCTTCCTCTAGTTCTTCTGCCATGACCTCATCCTCTTTGTTTTCCTTCAAATTTTCTATTTAGCCTTTCTTCAACTTTCAATGAAAATTGATAGGCATCATCAATGGTGGTCATTCTCACCAATGCCAACTCCTCTTGAATGCTAGGTTTCAGCCCATTAATGTAAGGAGCTACCTTCTCCTTATTTGATTTTGAATGTCCCATTCGAATTAGGACCTTGTGAAATTATTCCATGTATTCTTTCACCTTCCTCGTTCCCTGTCTCAAGCTCTGCATCTTTTTGAGCAGCTCCAACTCATAATCTATTGGGATGAATTATCTTTTCATTTTTGCCACCATTCTATCCCATCTAGAAATTTTTCCTTTCCCTTGTCTTCCTCTTTCAAGCTGGATTTCTTTCCACCAAATGCTTGCATGCCCTTTTCGCTTTGTTTTTGCATACCTCACTCTGTGAGGGTCTTCAATCTCTTCAAACTCAAAAAAATCTTCCATGTCATTAATCCAGTCTATTAACTCTTTTGGATTTAAACTTCCATTAAAGGTCAAAACCTCCATTTTTGGTCTCTTTCCAATGTTTGATATTGCTTTCAACAATCTAACCTCTTGAGGATCCATTTGTTCCTATTCTTCCTCTTCCAATTCCTCTTCAGTTTCATCTTCATTGTCATCTCTTTCTCTATGAAATTCTCTTCTCTGAATCTCTTCCTGCAAGGTTTCTAGTTTCCTTTTGAGGGCTCTAATTTCATCTCTAGTAGGGTCTCTTCCTCCAACACCTCTGCCTCTACCTCTACCACAGTTGGAAACTCTTGGAGGCATTTTAATCTTCACCCACAACTCACAGGTCCTGTTGCAAACTGCCTCTCTTCGACACTCTATTTACAGGCTCAAGATAACCTGCTCTAATATGACTGATGCAATAGGGGAGACTCTCCCTTTCATATCTGATTACAAAACCTCACACACACAATACAAGAAGGCTGTGAATACATAGAAACATAGAAATTTTGGAAGAGAAATCTACAGCTTATATTTCATTCAAACATGCAAAAGATTACATCAAAAGGAAGCTCATGGGCTCCTACTCAACCCTACACGCAACACTTGAAACAAAGATGTCTTCAACAATTTGGTGCTAATCTTGGCTACATTCGGTGTGCCCCAAAACTTCTCCCACACTTCTCTAGAAACTTCTCTCTAAAACTTCCCCTCCAAGTTATTCCCAAGTCGTCCCTAAGCTGTGCCTTTATTTTGAAAAGACATGCCTTTTAATGCTGCATTAATGTGGCATTTAATTTATTCTATGAGAAAAAGATGAGAAGGTGGTGCCTGGAAAACTAGAAAATCTATTACAACATCGCGCGATCGCAAAAGACTGGAACATTAGAACCACAAGTTGGGGTTATGAAGTTTTGGAAACCTCTGACTTATTGACCACAAAGACAATTGGGCGGGGGTTGAAAACTCAATAGAAGGAATGCCAAGTCGGGGAATCGAGAGGTTAGGAAACTTAAGAAATCTGCGACTTGGTTAAGGAACTCAAAGAACCGACGACTAGGTTACAAGACTCCAAAAACCTGCGACTTCTAAAAATTTTTTTAAGGAAACACAGACAGCATGAATTTACAATGTTGCAAATGAAAATTATTATTTTCTATCACCTTAGCCCTTATTGAAATCAAACAAAGTAGGATAAATTTTTTTTTGGTGACATAAGATTGCCAGTACACCATGGATGCTCCTGCATAAAAATTCAACCAAAAAATATTTTTGAGTCAAGATAATCAATAAAGTGCTTGCATCAAAAAAATCATATTGCACCCACATTATAAGGATACCATATTATGGATTGGTCACTACCAAGCCTAAATGGAATTGTGTTATAACCTACATAAAATAAAAAAACCAACCGTGACTCATTTCTATCCATTTTCTCAAAAATTCAACTGAGCTATTTTGCAAGTACATTTTAGGAGATTTGAAGCAATTTTATTAGAGGAATCATGCTCCCATGACATGCAAGAAGTAATTTCATTCAAAATTTTAATAATTTTAGTTAGAATAAAAGAATTTGGATTTATATTTGTGTTGATTCATTAATTTTTAATTTTTAACAAATTTAAACCCTTTTATCACCTCCAAAACTTCATCTACCTAGAGTGAAATGCATGATGAAAATATGGTAATCTAGCATGAGCAAAATAACTCCTCTAAAACTCTCCCATCAATTCTAAAGCACCCTCCTATAACCCAAGACAACACTTTTTGGAAAGTCAAACACAATAAAATAGAGCTTCAAACATCAAAGAAACACTAAAAATTAAAATGTGATAAACATATATCAATAAGGTCTTGTCATACCATTTGATTCTATAATATCTCACATGGATTCAATCAGTAGGAAATTACATTGATGGGATAATTATAGATAAAATTCTCATCGATATTGTGGCAAAGCTCTCTTATAAACAAACTTGGAAGAAAAAAATGGAAAATGATTTATATGCATTATTTATAGACCTAAGAACTAACCAATCTATGTGTATAAGATGTAAACAATTCCCAATTCATTAGTGCCAATCCAATGAATAAAAAATAAATTTTAGGATACATGTGGTGGATTCTTTTTGACAATAATGAAGTCCCAACAATATTTCTTAAAAGAAACATATTGCAAGTTTATCCCTAATGAAATTCTAAATTTGTTTGATATGCATAATTTTTAGAGGCAAAGGCTCTATGTAGGATATATAGGGGGCACATCATGCATAGGGCCAACCAGTGAGACCTCTTACCCACCCATTTATTTATCATGTCATAGTCCCTTTTGTGTTGAAGCAGAGTGTCAAGGTGTAGACCCTACATTCCATTAATTCACTAACACAAGCCTTTCTGTAGCATAATAGATCTCTTTTTGATGGTGACAAGGATGATCCTTCAAGGTGTTAGCCATCACCACACATTTGTGATGATGAGGTATACAAAAAATGATGAACATGGTCATGATGTTGGTACACATATCAAAGATGATGCTCTACACCATGATACATATGCCACATAGGGTGGGTGACATTATCCCTCTATATTAGATATCATGGTCTTGACCAATGAATTACTAGATATGACCTTTGGTATTGACCAACATATGATTTTTAATAATGTTGTGCAATTTATTATATTTCTCATTGAAATTTATAATTAACTACATTAATCCATTATGAATAATAATTAATGTAAGCGTTTATGTATGTATTATAAAAATCCAGAGTCAAAGTACATATCCTATATTTATCAACACTTTATCACATACTTATGTAAGTGTGTCAAGTCATCAAGTATATAATTTGTAATAAAATAATCAATAAATAATGCGTTTTTTAAAATATATTAATGCTAATATTAAAATGACAATTTGATGATGAAAAAGTAGATGTTTGATCTTTGACATAATAATATGTTGGTGGTAGTAGTGAATTCTCAACTTTCATCAAGGTAAGCTTTACTATTTATAATCATTATTTTTGCATATTGTTATGTAGATTTTGGTTAGATAATTATTCCTATTTTTAGTTGATGACATCAACATAGATTCCTAATGTTTGTGAATCAATGTTACATATATGAATTTCTATAGTAGTTTTGTCTTCTATCCCTCTTACATAGGTATGAGATACTAATCTAAATGTTTTGAATTTATTTTTTTATCTAACATTATTTAGTACAAATAAATGATATTAATGTTTAGTCTAATTTGTTTCTTCATGCTTGCCATAGGAAGAGGCGAAAGCTCCATTTTGTGCACTTGGCCCTCAAGTGGATGAAAATAAGTTAAGGATGATTGAGGAGGGCCATCAATTTGTGGTAAGTGATAATTTACTTATGTTATTTGTATATGTTATGTTTTCTTGCTAATGTATATTGATTGGGAATCCATGTTAGAAAAAGGGTGTTGTATGTGCCTTTTACAAAGAATATATTTTAATTATGAAAACAAATATTTATTTGTGGTGCATCTTATGAGATGTGTTTAGCCGCATTACATATTTATTTGGGACCACTTATAAATATTTCTGGGACATTGGTTAGATATTTTATATGTGGGTGAAATAGGACACATATTTGATATTTGTGAAAAATATTTAATTTTAAGTTTCAAGGGTTTGTGTTCTCATGGTTTTGAGACATATGGTTTAGCTAATACCAATTAGTGCTTTTGTGTGAGCTTAATTCTATAAAAGCAAGCACATGTTTAGTGGTTGAGGTTGGCTATCAATTGTATTGAGCTCTCTTGTAAAGTGCATATGTGAAGCATGGCTTGGGATGGATGGTTGCATGGTTACCCATCATGCTTGGACACATGGATGATGTATTGGAGGAGCTTGATGCTTTAGAAGTTACCCATCATGCTTGGACACATGGATGATGTATTGGAGGAGCTTGATGCTTTAGAAGTATTCATAGAGAGTCTATTAATGTATTGTAATATTTTTATTGTTGAATAATACATTTATTATGGATGGTTTAGGAGACTAGGCTTTTCCCTTGCGAGTGTTTTTCCAAGGAATATATTTTTGGGAAAATGTGAACCCCCTTCGATTTATATATTTTTATTTACTTTAGGGTTTTCCTATTGAATCAATTATCTCGCTCCTTGTTATCAATAAGTGCTTACTTTGGTTTGTATGAGGTTAGTTATCAAGTCAATTTAATATTTGAGTTGAATGGTCATTATTAGGTACCTAGATTTTCCTAAGCTTGCTGAATAAGTGGTTCTCATCTTGAAATCTTACATATTCCCCATAAATGTTCTTGTGAATGCTTCCCATCTTGTTATTTATACTTTTCCTTAAATAAATATTAAAAGTTTTACTTGATTTGTAACATGATTTTTTATCAAAACCAAAACATCCTTTCATTTGATAATTCTCGGCCAAAAAAAACATTTTCTAAAAGATTGAAAAAAAACATTTTCTAAAAGATTGAAAATATTGGTTAGGAGTCAAAAGTCAATTTCTTAGATTGTGTGGGCTTCTTGTGCAGATCAAGATAATGCATGTGGATATTTTACAAATCCATAACTTATATCCACATCCAGCTACATTTCCCACAAATATGTAGATCCAATTCTTATTTTCAACCCAAATCAAAACTTAAAGATTAGTGGATGAAACTTAATGCAAGCTAAGAATTTCTATGATGCTGGTAATGTAATGTCTAGCATAAAACAATTAGCATATTTTAATACTTTTGACTTGCAGATGTATGGTAAGAGATCATATATTAATTCTTTCAAGGTAGATATCTAGAAGATTCCCAAAGAGGTGGTTTGTGATCTTGGTTTCAAAGTACAACACTTGGCGCTTTTTATATATTTTTAAAAAATTAAAAAAATTAGCAGATATAAAGACTTGTAAGCGAATATTTTTATCCCATCCTATTTTATTTCCTCAAAAAAAAATCATTTTGTTATAAAATTCATGTCCTATCAAGACATGTCTTCTGTTTTATTTTTTTCAGAATTTTTTATGGTGAATTTTGAATACTTGTTTGTATTTTTTTCTCTCTTGAGATTATGTGGACATATTTTTGTTGTTACAATTTTTTCTTTTCAAGTGGTGTGCATATGCACCAAGATGGGGCACAAAAAGTGGCCAAATGTCCAGTAACGAGCAAAACATGCTGTGTGTTATTCGAACAAAAAATGCGCACATATTTTTAATAAAGCAAAACGCGCTTTATGAAAACAAAATGCGTGCACATTTTTATGAAAGCAAAACATGTACATGTTTTGCTCAATAAATTTATAAAAAAAAACCTGTCCATTTTTCTCACCCACGACCTGTGTTTTTTTGCAACATTTTTCTTTCCCTCAACCCAACATAATGCGAATGTAGAGGATGATAAATTTTACATGAATTTTCTCCCAACATAATGCAAATATAGAGGATGATAAATTTTACATGAATTTGCTCTCTTAATAGGAAATCAAATCTCTTGAAATCTTACATTAAGGTGCACCTTGATCACACACCTTGTAGCTTTGCACAAAACATTTTTTTTTCGTTGTGCAAGTAAGCTCGCTCATAGAAGTAGCTGACTGATTGTCCCCTTGTTGGGCTCAAATTCCTGTGCATGTTAAGGAGGACAACATAAACTGTTTACTGATGGTGGGATTGGCCTGCTTGATATTTTACATTGGGTAGACCCGTAAGTTTGGGGAGCCTGGATTGTTTGTCCAACCATTGTAAGCATTTCACTTGGAGCTCTTGTAACAAACCCAAATGAATGATGTTGAATTTGATGGTCATTTTGACTGTCATGGATTTGAATGATTCTATTCTAAATTTGATGGTTATTGGCTGTCATGAGTCTAATTTCTAGATGCTAAATTTGTCTGCTATTCGACTTTCAGGAACATAAATTGACAATGTTAGTTTTGACGGGAATTCAACTAGCAGAAGCCAAAATATGTTGGTAAATTTTGACAGCCCTCTGGCTGTATAAAATCTATTTTCTTTATTTAAATTTGACACTCATTTGGCTATCAGAAACTTACATAATAGTTAATGTCAATTTTGACAACCACTTGGCTGTCAGAAACCCAGAATTTCCATTATATTTTTGCCAATCATTTATAAAATTTCACACCTTAAGTTTGACGGTGTTTTGGCTGTCAAGAACTTAGTTTAGTAATGTCGAGTTGTTACAGGTATTTGGACTTCACGAACACAAAGCTGATTGTTAAATTTGACAGTCAGTGATTGTTAAATTGTATGTGTTAAATTTTACAGTTATTTGGCTATCGATGATTTACACTGATGATTTAGATTTTGATAGCCATGTGGCTTTAACGCATCCAAATTTATGAGATGTATGACAGCCATCTGGCTGTCATTTCCAATTTAATTATGTTACTTTTGACGGGCATTTGGCTGTCACGAATTCTATTTAGCTAGATAAATTTGACGGTTTTCTTAAAGTCACAAATCCAAATTTGGGAAATGAATTTGACGGTCATTTGACTGCCACAGACGGAGATTGAACACGTTATTTTTGACGGCCATTTGCCTGTCACTAACTGGGATTGCATTTATGAAAATTGACGTCTATTTAGCTGTGGGGAATCAAAATTCAATTACTTGAAATAATTTGAGACTCTTAAATGCCATTCCAAGTTAAATTAAATTGGGCATCCCATCATTTAAACAATAAAGTGAAAAGCCTCCAAATGGAGCCCAGAAAAACATTTAAACAATATTCTGGAAAAGATCAAATCAAATATATAATATTTTTTCAAATGATTTCTAATTCATCACAGAGTTCAAAGTATAATGGTATCCATTATATTGAGATCATTTCTAATTTCTAACCTCCAAAGTATGCTACTTATTTCTCATTCTTTTGTAATCATTTTGTGATAGCACAGTCTTTATAACCACACTACTTTTTACATATAAGAGTTGTTATGTATTATACTTCTATTGTAGATAGTACAACCTCTTCTTACCTCTTACTCATCCATACTCATCCAGCTTACTACTCCAAAAAGATTAAAATGCTAGTCCAATCAAAATTCACAAAACCTTATAGATTCGAAGTTTTATTTCCATCATCTCTTTCTTGATAGCTGATTTCATAATTTGAAATGTCACATAAATATTTAGAAATTCTTTTTATGAAAGTACTATGTTTCTTACCTGTTTTGGGCATATATTTACTGATAATTCCCATCGCAAATGCATATATTTTCTATTTTAGGACATTGTTTGAAATAGATATTTATTTATTAGTAGGAAACAAATTTCTCACAATTTTATTATCCTATATCTTGAATCTCTACAAATTTATCTCAATATATTTCTTTTGATGTAATCACAACTTCCTATTTACATGATCCCTTTTAATTTTCATGCCCAAAGTAAAATTTACAACACCAAAATATTTCATGTCAAACAATGATGATAATTGAGACTTCACTAAATTGATCGATTTCTTATTATTATCAATTAATAGCTTGTTATCTATGTCCCAAATAATGGCAAGAAAAACTCCACCTTCTTTTTTGAAATACACATAAGTTGCCACTAAGAAATTTTTATACTTCTCCATTTTATTTTCTACATTAAATCCTTCTTTTTAAACAACTATTTACATCCAACAAAACCAGAGTTTTATTTTATCTAAGGACTCCATTTCTTCTTACGTGGACTTCTTCCAAAGCTTTTTTATTTGATCCAAGAGCATCCTCAATAGTCTTGGGATCTTCATCAATAATAGATAACAATGTTAAAATAAATGTGGGGTGGAAATAAAGATCCCTATACCTTTATGGTATTCTCTTATCTTGAGTTGATATTTCTCAAAATTGAACTTTCTAGTTCAACAATCTTCTAATTCTACATTCTTCAATTCCACATTATTTTCTACCAACTTACTCTCTGTAGTTGCTTCTAGTTTCATTTGGTTGCATTTTCTATTTTGAAACTTTCTTACCTTCTGTAAAAGTCACATTATGGTTGTATTCTATTGGTTGTATTTTTAGGTCTTACAACTTATATATTTTAACAGTAGTATTATATCTCATAAATGTCCATTATGAATGTTTATCTCATTCCTTTTTTTTTGGAATATACATGTAAGAATTAGAACCAAAAATCCTCGAAATTTTGAGAGGGTTTCTTATCAATCCATACTTCATGATTGGGATGGGTGTTGCATGGTTACCCATTATGCTTGGACACATAATGATGCATTGGTGGAGCTTGATCTTTCAAAAGTATTTATGAAGTCTCTATAAATGCATTGTAATGTTTTTATTATTGAATAATACATTCTGTGTGGATGCTCTTGGAAACTAGGGTTTTCTTTTGTGCGTGTTTTTTCAAGGTGTATCTTTTTGGCAAAATGTCATCATCCTTCATTTTTTGTCTTCTATTTAGTTTAGGGTTTGCTTGTTGAGTCAATTATCTTGATCCTTGTTATTAGTAATTAGTAAGTGCTTACTTTCATTTGTCTAAGGTTAGTTATGAATTCAATTTAATGTTTGAGTTGAGTGATCATTATCAGATACATAGATATTCTTAATTTTGTTGAATAAGTGGTTGTTGTCCAAAAATATTACATATTCTTATAAATGATATTGTCATTGCTTCTCATCTTACCATCCACATTTTTCTTACAAACAAATATTAAAAATTTTACTAAATTTGTAATATGATTTTTGATCAAAATTAAAACATCTTTTCATCTGAAACAAAATAACATTTTCTAAAAAGTTGAACAAAAACTTGAGATATGAACATTTTAAATATCCATTATTCATATCCACATCCTATCTTATTTCTCACAAAAATTGCTTTGTTTTATTTTAGATTCAATTTTAGAAGTTTATTGTACTTTACCATGCGTCAGGATGTCTTGTATAAATGTCCCATATTCAGACCTCTTTGGTTTATTCCACAAATATGTGATAAAAGGCATCATAAAAATATTACGAGCCCTCAAGGATAGGTTGGCAGAAACCTATTAGACATCTGCATCTTCATATTTTTTTATATATTATGTCTGGTTGCCTCCACTTTTTCCACAAAAGTCCTTTTGCCTTTTCTTTTTATGTCGAGGTTTGCAAAAACTTGCTAACATGTTGGATCATCATATTTTTATCCAAAGTATAACATAACAAAATCTCTTACAGAGAGTTTAAATATTTCCTATGAGGTTATTAAGGAAGGTTAACGTATATGTAATAATAAATATATCTAGAAAAAAAAACTTGATTTATATAATAAAAGTAGTGTATATATGTTTTGAAATAATAATATAATAGAAAATGTAGATTATACACAATATTTGTATTTTAATATTTCTAGTAAAAGAAATTTAGTATAGTATTATTATTTTTTGTTATTGTATAAGTCCAACCATCATAAATACAATAATAAATCTTTTATCTAACTTTTTTACACGTGTGCGCTAAAATTAGTTAAATACATATTGCATGAATCATACAAAATTAGCAAAATTTTGACAATTTTCTGATCTAGGCACTAAATGATATTACCCCACTTAAGTACAAAACATGCAAAATATACATGTATCTAAGATTCTCCCACTTGTCAAGAATACTTTATATAGGGGCCACACTTTTGGAGTGTCAAATATTTATATCAACCATACGTATTGATTTTTTGTGCCAAGAAATTTTATTAGCACTCATAGCTTTTGGAAATGAATCAAAAATATTATCTTCTATATTAATTTTTTTTATGTAGTACCCATTTATCTTCAACCATTTCTCTCATAAAATGATGTCGTACACCAATATGCTTTGATTGAGCATGATAAGCATAATATTGGCTAAACATATTGAACTTTAACTATCTTAATCAATCACTTTTTATATTTTTGTGGTAGACTAACTATTGAGCACAACCTCTAGAACTGTACTGATTTTTACATATATGACTTGTGGTTATTATTCTACGTCTATTGTGGATAGTGCAACCTCTTCTTTCCATTAAACACACCAAAATACTGGGGGGGGTGAATTAGTATATTTCAAATTTCAATCTCGATCTTTAACTGCTGAAGCTAAGTTATACCATTAAAGAATTCATCTACCTAATCAAAACAAGAAAGAAGATAAGCATCCACGCAAGATCATAGTTGACACTAGATATACATGAAAAACCCCAAAGGGGAAAAACCACGATGAAAAATGCTGCTTGGATCTACTGTCCAAATCCAACCTCACAAATGAGAAACTATTGCAACTTTGATTTAGGGCTACAACTTGAGGAAGCTACAACTCCCTGATTATAGTTTTAGGGTCACTCCCAAGGAAGCTACAACTCCTTGACTGAAAATAATTGAAATATGACTAAATTTATGACTTCAACCTACTGACAGTCATCAATTCTACACATTAGGTTTTAGGTGGATTTTATCACACTTTTCCCATACACTTACACATCTTCACACACTTCCATACATCTCTTGTCATTTTTGATCTTCTATATATATCATCTACACATTTGCAAATACAAATTAAGTAGCCATAAACAAGAAAATATGAAACTTGTAGCATGTCGGCCTTCATATTCATTGGTGGTACACAAAATTGATAAAAAATGAATTGAATTTCTTTCAAATGAGTCAAGATGACCCATACAATATATTCAATCACTCCTTAAACGTCACTTAGACTTGAATTAGTGGTGTACACCATCAACATACCTTAGTCGACCTCAACAAAAATATAACTTCACAAAATGACTTGAAACATTTGTGCAACACTGGAAACAAGAAAGATCTTCATGTGCTTCATACCTTAGATACTATGAGACCTGTGAAGTGTCCAAAAAAAATCATATAACTGATCTTCACAACCTTTTGTTGGCGTAAGTATTCAAACATTTGTTCTAATGAAGATTAAGCATCCAAAACCAACTGTATCATTCTGTCACTTTGAAAACTGAACTTGCAAAGCACCAAATCACTTGAAACTTCAATAGCACACTTCAGACATTATTGAGTATGTCTTCAAAACCACTTGTCCAAAACTTCTTGTTCGAAGGAATGCAGAGCATTCCAATAAGTCTCTTGAACCACTATGTATTTCCCTAACATAGTCTGGTACTTTGTCACTTGTAACTTTCTCTACGGAAGGATGGTTGATATGAAACTTTGTATATAACACCTTGAACACATCTCTATGATCTTAAATTTTGAACCACAAGAGTAAATCTTGCTCTGTTGAAGGATGCATACCAAAATACTGTGTCTCTACCTTAGAGTATATATTGTGAATGCCTCAGAAAAAAATTCTACAACTTGTCACTAAGTGTGGTACACCAAACTGACAAATTATCATTGTAGGCATCTTAAAACACATCAAGACATGTGTACCCACAACCACATCATACATAGGAAATAAACTGACTACTAGCCTTCCATATTATTGCAATGTTGACTTGCACCCTTAGAAATTTCCATACACTAACATACTCCAAAGCATATACAAACTTAAGCATACTTTTGACATCAATGACAATCAATCTTATCACTACAACAATAACCTATGATAATCCAGAGACCCAAGTCATATATCATTTAACCGGTTCTGACTCACCTTTATATGGCAAGACTTATACCTATTTAAAAGATAACATCTTACCTCCAGATTTATCCCGCAACCAAAAAAGGAATTTCATACGCCAATCATCTCGTTATACCTTGATCACCGACATCCTTTACCGACGTGGTCTTGATGGTACACTCCTTCGATGTCTTGAACGTGATGAATCTGAAAAAGCCTTACAAGAGGTTCATGGTGGTATTTGTGGAACTCATTCAAGTGGTTTGACTTTAGCCAAGAAACTTGTCAGAATGGGATATTACTGGCCTACCATGGAGAAAGATTCTTTTACTTTTGTCAAGAAATGTTCTAAATGTCAGATCCATGGGAATCTTATTCATGCACCTGCACAGGAGCTGCAACCTTTCACTCCGATATGGCCTTTTTCTTAGTGGGGACTAGATCTTGTTGGCAAAATTCATCCTTCATCATCAAATGGGCATAAATTCATTATCACAGCTACAAAGTATTTTACAAAATGGATCGAAGTTGTTCCTCTGATGACTGTGACCGGTAAACAAATCTCTTCATTAGTCTTCAATTCCATGTCATCTACCGTCAACAGATTCCTAATTCTATCATTACTTTGATAATGGGAGGCCTTTCAAGAATGAGGATGTGGATGAACTTTGTGAAAGATTTCATATCCAACACGGGTTTTCTACACCTTATTATCCACAAGGTAAGGGTCAAAGCGAAGCTTCCAACAAAATAATCTTGAAGATCTTGAAGAAGATAGTAAATGATGCCGGTTGTGATTGGCATGTCCAATTAAATCCAGCTTTGTGGGCATACAGAACTAGCATTCGCACACCAACAGGAGCTACACCATATGCCTTGGTCTATGGAGCAGAAGTGATCTTACCACTAGAGGTTGAAATACCTTCGCTTAGGGTCTCACTCAAGAGATTGATAAATGATGAGGACTACAGAGTATCTTGTCTACAAGAGTTAGAACTGTTAGATGAAAGACGTCAACATGTTGACCATTTGAAAGTATCAACAAGTTATGTCCCGTAGCTACAATCACAGAGTTAAATCACAGACATTTCAAGTAGGTGATTTAGTCTTGAGAGAAAATCCACGTAATCAGCAAGACAGGGAAAAGAAAGGGAAATTTGAACCAAACTGGCTTGGTCCATTTGTCATCATTACAGCATATGGTTCTAGTGCATATCAGTTATCTACATCATAAGGGGACCTATTTGAAGAGCCAATCAACAACATTCATTTGAAGAAATTCTATGTCTAAATCATAAAAGTCTGAAAAATCCAAAAAATCATAAAAAGTCTTGAAAAAATCGAAAAAATTATAAAAGTCACGAAAAAATCAAAAAATCATAAAAAGTCTGAAAAAATCATAAACATTAGAAAAATCATGAAAAAGTGCAATAAAAACAAGTGGTGAAAACCTGGCAAACGGGCGCTACTTGTGATCAAAATAGGCTCCTCCATCTATTATCTTATGTCTTGCATTCACTTTAGGCATCATCCATTCATATCTATCATCTGTACATATCTTTCATATCCATATCATATGACGGGAATCCTTATGTTTCATCATGGCTTGATGAAATTTGTACATATCCATACTCTTTAGGTTAAGTTTACACTGGGGGCAAAACGCAGAAACATAGACTGAACAAGAGAGGGACAACAAGTTTTTTGAAGATTACAAATAGACACAAAATAGTTTGTCAAAACACAACAAACATTGCCGTATCAAATCAACCACAACATGCTTATTCAATGCCAATTGACATCAAAACAACATGATCCAAACAACTATCGAAACGAGAATATCAATGATGATAACCAATTTGGATGATCTTAATCTGAATAATGTTTGAAATATTTTAGGCAAGATTTGAATGGTTGTTTGATTTTTCTATCATATCTCTGGAGCAATTCAATGATGTATTGAACTAGAAAAGCAAGGAAGGAGTATGATTTTTCTTTGTCTGCTGTTTGTGAGAAAATCATTAGTACTATGCAAATTGGTTGCGAGACATGCTCTACTACGTATCATTGATGACATTTCGGAATTTGCATGAGAAATTGGTTAACTCTTGTCTGTTTATGCAAACAATACTCAGGTCATCTCGGTTCAATTATACCTAGATGCTTGTATTAACTTGCTATATTAAAAATCATGAAAGCAATACTCAGGTCATCACTGGTGCTAACATACCCTTTGATGCTTGTATTAACTTTCAACATTTCAATGCTCTATGATGATATAAAAAGCACAAATAATCTCTCCAAATGGCAATATTGTATGGATGTCCTGCATGGTTAGTATAGATTGCATTCATGTTAGGATCTGCATTTATAAGATTTTCCCAAAAGATGGAAAAGTATCAAATGGTTCATATCTTTTCACATACATGACTAAGTATATTTTGACATTCACAAAAAACATCATTTCATACATTTTCCATACATATTTGCATCAGAAAATCATAAAATCAAAAGCGTACATCATATATTTATAAGCATTCATAAATTTTATCATCCATCGTATTCATATAATCATTCATCAATAGATTTCATTCATCTTATAAATCATGCATACATATACATCATAAACATAAAATTGAGAAACCATCATATCATGACACATCATGCATATAGAAAATAGACGCATTTATCTCATCATAAATCATCGCTGCATTTCATATATCTCAAAAATGAATGTCAAAATGTACAAGGATGTCAACTACACATGATATAACATCATCAAAAATGAGATCATCTCAGGGTGTATACAAATGTCTCAACAGAGTATCACAAAAACATCATGTATAATGCACTAGGCAGTGCTATCCTCTGATGGAGCTGGTCTGGGACCTGTACCACCTACACCTGATGGACCTGCTCCACCTGTCCCTGATGGCCCTCCTAGAGGTAATGGCTGTGTCACACCCCTACTGGTAGTCCGAGAGTGACTATGGGTAGACTGTGACTGTGTATAACTCTCCCTCTGCTCAGGTGGAACAACATCATGATATCTGGTCCTATAAAACTTGGCCTCCTAGGTGGCTCTGGTCACCTCTCTCATCATGTCACCAGGCAAGGTGCTAGCTGCTACTCTCTATAGACTATCCGCCAAAGCAATGGCCTGCTCACCCCGCTGTCTGGCTGTATCCCTCTCAGCAGTAACTAAAGTCAACTGTCCCTAAAGCTATGTAATAAGGGTCTGTGCCTGTGCTAGCTGACTCTGTAAGCTCTGTAGTGTACTCTATAGAGAGGATATCTGACTGACATCACTGGATCTACTGAAGGTGATGTATCCGTATGTCTCATCCGTGGTCCACCTCTGCCACCTCTCCTACCACCTCTCCTACCACCTCTCCTACCACCTCTATCACCACCCCTACCACCACCACCCCTACCTCCACCCTCCTCATCATCATCATCTCCCTCTGAATCATCATCACTATCTCCACTCTCATCATCATCCCCTCCCTTTGAATAGGTACCTGGCTTCCTCTGTTGGTCTCATTGCAACAAGCCCCGGGTGCCAATAGGCTCATCGGGATCAAACATCGTGGTCGCGGATCTCTAACACATCATGGCTATACCTTGCTTTGTCCACGTGTCTAGGACATCAACTCGGTAATCCCACATCACCACTCCTAAATTGGTGAACTCGGCCACTGCTGCCTCATACGAAATCTGTGGACCCCACACTGCAAGCTCTGGCTGTCGTCGTGCATAAATGGTGGAACCCACAGGCATACCCTGAATCCGACCAAACTGTCGACACACTCGTCCAGCAAGAAATCTCTCAATAATCCATGGAGTATGCCCAATAAGATATCTGGACGTACAGACATAAGGCATCTCCCTCGCATCCTCTGGCCATGCCTCGCAGTCTAAATATGGCCGCCAGCATACTGTATCAAGACCATCCAAGAGATGCTGCCAATGATCTAGTTTGCCCAGTCTCGGCTAAGCAATAATATCCACATATCCCCATCTGTATGATCGACCGACAGGTCATCTTCCATGAGTCGCAGGACACATAATAGCAAAGTGCTCCCATGCCCATATCTGTAGTAACGAGCAACCGACAGCAAAACTCCGGCCTCTACCATATACAATATGATGTAACTCATCATACAAGTGAGCAAGCATACATGTCCCCCATGCATACTGTGTCCCCTGCATCACCATACTCTCCAACACACGGCCCCACCTGACTGCAAACCCCTTCGACCTATGGTCGGGGCACAAAACACCTCCAATGAAGCCTGCGAGTATGGACGGTAAAGGTGGATATGTATCTGTCATCTCGCCCCATGGGATGAAGTATCCAGCAATATGATCATCTCTGAAAATCCTCCTCAAAGCATCAGTACCTCCAGCCTCTTGGCTATCAAAGACCACTATCTCTCCCATCACTGGGATCCTCAAGATGCGATATACGTCCTCAGGGGTCACTGTAATTTCTCCGGTCGGTAAATGAAATGTGTTGGTGTCACTATGCCACCACTCTGCAAGTGCTGTCAATAAAGCCCTGTTGAGGCGCACCTCGGGCATGTCAAGCAATGACCTCAATCCACAGGCCTCAATCACATCTCGATCTGATTGTAACATATGTGGAATCAACATCCATGTACTCGGGAATGTCTCCTGTGACTACAAAACGCTCAATCTCTCCTGTTGACACATCATCAAAGCAAAATAATATCACATCATCATGATTAATCAAACAAATCAATCAAACTATTTTTTTTTCATCATCATGGAAAGCAGATAATCAACATCATGTTTATTTTTAACAACTTTAGAAATGAACATATCAATCAAACTATTTGTTTTTCATCATCATGGAAAGCAGATAATCAAAATCATGTTTATTTTTAACAACTTTAGAAATGAACATTTCAATCAAATAATTTGTTTTTCATCATAATGAAAAGCAGATTTATCAACATTACGTTTGTTTTTATCAACTTTAGAAGCAAACTTATCAGTCTTATTTGTTTTTTAACAACTTTAAAAGCAAATTTATCAGCCTATTTGTTTTCCAACAACTTTGTGCACAAATTTGTCCTCACAACAACATTCAATCAAAGGAAGCTACATATAAATTCTCATAGGCTACAAGATCAAGGGGTGCTCTGAGAACTAATCAAGGGTGCTATAAATTCATCATGGCCTTCTGAGTTATATCATTTCTGAGAAAACGGTATGGCGCTACAAAAGTCTCATATCGCTACAAGATTGTCGCTACAGAAATATTCATGGAAGCTAGAAAATTATTGAGAGCTAAAACACGCATAATTTCACAATCAAACATCGAAAAATGTGCAACAAGCGGAAATTTTTCAAAGCCCAGTTTCACGGGGTACATACCGGGGGTCCATAGTGCGCTGGCCGCTGATGTTGTCGGATACGCTCGAAACAATGCTGGTGAATCAGAAGTGCCATAATTATCAAACCAGAGCTCAAAATTTACAAATTTTACTAGGTTAAAATGGAAATGACATGGAAAATGACATTTTTAACCTGTTAAGGGTAAAATTGAGGTGGATTTTAACTTACATTTAATCCTGGCGAGGGGCAATTTTAGTCATCATTTTTTTTTCATCTCACATCTTTTTAAGTCATTTTCTTCACATCATAATTTTCAAACGATGAATCGACATCTTCAAAATCATAAAAATCAAAAATTCCAAAAAATTTTAAAAAAAATTCAACAATTTCACAAAAATCAAAATCTTATCGATTCATCGTTTGAGGGGGCATATACCTATCAACATT
>VDFB02337265.1:0-36645 GCA_007258455.2 Sequoia sempervirens
AGAAATGGCATTAACAGGGTCAAGGTTTAACCCACAATGGGAAGCCCTTGCAATGTGGACCTTATCCCTAAATACAAGTATACCTATGATTGTTGAGGCATCAAAGTATATAAAAGTAATTTTGATTGTAAAGATAGTGTCTAATACTTATGCCCCTAAAGTTTCCTCACTAGTAGTGGATGTTGTCAAGTTCAATGAAGCACCTATTAAGAGAATGTAGGAAGAACATGATGTACTATTAAAGGACCATGCAAATCTCACTAAAGCATATAAATAATTGTAGATATTGTTGGCACATAAAGAATTTCTTCTCATAGCTACATAGGAAGTAGGATCTTCTTGTATAGTTCCCCATGATAATTTGATTCACAATCTTGACTGTGGATAAAATGACTCAGATAATTTGATCACATGCAAGAAGGATGAAATTACTAGATTTCTCGCTCCGTTCATTGAAGGTTTTGAAGGTACTATAGATAATTCCATTAGTTATGGTCACTATTATAGTATCATAGAGATTGATTATGAGGGTCACCTAATCATAAATTCTTCTTCTATAGGCCTATAGATGCAATCCACAAACTACTACAAGAAATGATTTTACAAAATTTGTTGACTCACTTTTTACTATTTCCAATTTGAATAGGTTGGTGGTTCTTGGCTATGATACATTTGGTACCTATAGTGATACTTATAAGTAGGTTGTGGGTTGGGTTCCAAGTGGAGATTTAGAATAGGTGAGATGTGTATAAATATTTGACTCTCAAATTGATCAATGACCATACTTCCTCGATGGTTGTTTTGAACTTGAAATTCTAGGTAATATATCATTAATTAATTTCACGGTCGACATTTTGCGTAAAAATACTAATAATAAGTGTGTCGCCTCCATCATAATGGAATTATCTACCTTTCAAAAAGAAGATAGGAAGAATTATTATAATATTTTCCTTAACTAGGGTATCAACATTCAAAATTATTTAGATGCTAAAGCAACAAGAACTTATTATTTTTCCCTCCATGAAAAATGCAAGGAATCTCCTTCAAGATATGGGCATGTATGTAAATGTCTCCTTGGATATGTAGGAAATGGTTACTCCAATTGTATTAATTTGTTAATACTTCACCACTTCTCTTTATTATAACCATGTCTTCTATTTTGTAATCATTTCTCTTTAAAATCTTTAGATATATATGAATGCAGTCATACAAAATAGAGTGTGTTGAAGAAAAGGAAGGGGGATATGCTAGAATTTGGTAGGTTCCTACAATTTTTCATGTGAAAAATGAAATGTGGGAGATGGTTTTAGAAATGGGATTGGATGTCTGCCCACAAGTTCAAATTGAATTTCCTTACCTACAATCATAGGTTTAAAAAAATATTAAATATATTGGTTGTGTTTGTGTTTTTTTAATTGTCTTCCTTAAATATATTCAAAAACATGTGTAAGATAACTATAATTTTGGTTCAGCATTTGATCTAGTAAAGATACACAAGATCTGTCTCTTCAATTGTGATTGTCTCTTTGTCAACGTCTCTTTTAGTTTGGTGGCTAAAGAAATGCCACTTGAAACTTGTGGAGGACAATTACTTTCAACTAGTATAGTGACACATAGCTTGTACAATGGGGAGATAAATCCAAAGAATATTTTCTAACAAATTAGAAAGAGCTTCTAATAACTATTCAAAAGAAATGGTATCAGAAAGTGGTGGTTTTGGAACCCTATTCAAAGGAACTCTATTAGATGATACTCTTGTGGCCATTAAAAAGTATAACCAAGTTATTGATCTAAAGGATGACCATGAGTTTATAAATGAAGTCACAATTCTCTCCCAAATAAATCATAGAAACATAGTGAAATTGTTAGGTTATTGCATCCAAACTAAATTCCCATGATTGTTATCTTAACTCATTTCAAATGGAACACACTTTCAACATTTACAATTAAAATAATGGTGTTTTCCTTGGGCTTCATGTATATAGATTGCAATGGAGATGGGGGAGGCTTTGGCATATCTATATTCTAGAGCATCCCAACCCATTTTCCATCAGGATGCAAAATCATCTAATAGTATTTTTAATGAGAGATTCTCTCCC
Organism: Sequoia sempervirens; assembly: GCA_007258455.2. Lineage (NCBI taxonomy): Eukaryota > Viridiplantae > Streptophyta > Pinopsida > Cupressales > Cupressaceae > Sequoia > Sequoia sempervirens. Next base: position 2,100 of record VDFB02337265.1, read on the forward strand.
AAAGTTATAGAGTTTGGGATTTTTCATTTATCTCTACTACCAATAACATACATGTCACCACAAGTAATATAGAGGGCACATGGGGTTACTTAGATCTTGAATACTTCCAAACCTTTTAACTCACCAAAAAAAATTATGTATACAATTTTGGTGTAGTCCTACTCGATCTTTTAACAACTCTATAACCTTTCATTAGAAATGGATAGTGAGGAAATTAGTTTATCTAGTATTTTTTTCTATTGAGGCTCAACAAAAATCACTTCACAAAAATATTGGATAACAAAGTATTGGAGGAGGGAAACCATCAATAGATGGAAGATATGGCATGAATAACAAGAGAAATCCTTTATTTGTAAAGGAAAAATAAACCATCAAAGAAAAAGGTGGTGGAGCAACTTTTTTCGATAACAAGTGGCAGAAAAAAGATAATTTCATGATAGTGTAAAGTTTGATAACATAATATTTGAGTAGACAAGTATTCCCAAAGAAGTATCACAAATTAAATACAAATATAGGAGTTACACTTTTCTATCTATTATTGAGAGTATGCCAAAGGAACCATTCATTGCACTGATTTAGATGTCGAACCTTTGAATGATTGAGAAAAGGGAATGATAAGGCTTCATCTTTAGCTAGACTAGAAATATATAATATTCTATTATACTAACTGATCAAAAATTATTTCTAGTCTAGCTAGAGATGAAGCCTTATCATTCCATTTTATTAATTATTCAAAGGGTCAACATTTGAATCCATGTAGTGAATGGTTTGTTTGACACACTCTCAATGGTAGATGGAAAAGTGTAACTATTGAATTTGTATGGTATTTGTGATGCTTCTCTATGAGTGATTGTCTACTCAAATATTTTGTCATCAAACTTTACACTATCATGGATTTTTTTCTTTCATGTGCCACCTCTCATCCAAAAAAGTTCCTCCACCAACACTTTCATTAACAATTTATTCATCTTAAGAAAATGAAGAAATTCTCTTGCTATATGTCCCATACCTTCCATCTATTGTAGGTTTTCCTCCTCCAATAACTTTTTATCCAAGATTTTTGTTAGGTGTTTGTGGTTGAGCCTTGACAAAAGAAGAGTAGATAAACTTATCTCCTTTCTATCCCTTTCTAAATAGCGAGGTTTTAGAGCTATTAAAATCTCAACCAATACTACACAAAAACAATATACATCTCTATTTTTGGTGAGTTCAAAGGTTTGGAAGTATTCAGGATCTACATAACCCCATATTTCCTTTATATTATTTATGGTGGCATGTGTGTTATTGGTAGTAGAGATGAGATGTGAAGCCCAAAGTCTATAACTTTGGGAGGGAATCTAGATCATTCAAAAGATTATTAGATGATATTACATCCCAATGGAAAATGGGTAGGGATCCTCCAAAATGTAGATATGTCAAAGCCTCCCTCATCTTGATTGCAATCTAGAGACACAAAGCCTATAGAAAACACTCTTCTTTGGAGTGTAAATGTTGAAAGAGTCTTTGATTTAGAATGAATTCAGATGCCAATAATTGGAATTTAGTTTGGATGTGGCACCCTAAAAATTTCACTATGTTTCTATGATTTATTTGGGAGAGAATTGTGACTTACTTGAGAAACTCATGGTAATCCTTTAGATCAATAGATTGGTTGTAATTTTTGATAGTGACAAAAGTATCATTTGATAGAGTACCTTTGAACACAGTTCCAAAGCCATCAATTCACATCACTATTTCTTTTGAATAATTATTAGAAGCTCCTTCCAATTCTTCAACAAAAAAAAATCTCAAGATTTATCTCCCCACTATAAAAGCTATGTGTTGCTATAGCAACTAAAAGTACTTGGCCTCCACAAGTTTCAAGTGGCATTTTCTTAGCCACCAAAACAAAAGAGACACTACCAAAAGAGACACCCACAACTAAAGAGAGATATCCTATTTATTTTTACCAAATCAAACATTGAACCAAAAGTATAGCTATCTTACACCTATTTTTGAATATCTTTAAGGAAAAAAATTAAAATAACACAAATAAAAGTAGTATATTTAATTTTTTGTTACCTATGATTGTAGGTAAGATAATGTGATTTGAACTTGTGGTTGCACATCCTGTCCCATTTCTAAAACCATCTCCAGCATATCCTTTTGCACATCAACAATTGTAGGAACCTATCAAATTCTGGCATGTCTCCCCTTCCTTTGCTCTAATGCACTTACTCAATTTTTTATAGCTACGTTATTTTATATCTAATGATTTTAAAGAGAAATTATTATAAAAAAGACATGATTATAATAAAGAGAAGTGGTGAAGTCTTATTTGTGCAATTAGTGCCATTAGAGTAACCATTTCCTTTATATCAAAGGAGACATTTTCATACATGCCAATATCCTTATCGTGAGTCCTTGCATTCTGTATTGAGGGAACAATAATGAGTGTTTGTTTCTTTAGCCTCTAAACAATTCTGAATGTTGATACCCCAATTAAGTTGGAGACCATAAGAAGTCTTCATACCTTCTTTTCAAAAGGTAAAGGGGTCCATTATGATGGATGCAATAGACTTATTATTGTTTTTAGGAAAAACATTGACAAAGAAACTACTTAATGACATATTACCTTGAAGGTCAAATTCACAACAACCATCGAGAAAGTATGGTCATTGATCACTTTGAGAGTGACATATTGGTACGCATCTCACCTCTCCCAAATTCCCACTCGGAACCTAACCCATAACCTGCTCATAACTATAACTATAGGTACCAAATGTATCGCAATTAAGAACCACTAACCTATTAGAATTGGAAACAATAAGAGGCGAGTCTATATTGTTAAAAAAATTATCATAGTAGTCTTTGGATTACATGAGTAGGCCTTGAAACAAGAAGAATTTATGATGAGGTGACCCCCATAATTCATGCATTGTGAGATGGAGGAACTTTCTTCTTGGGCATAGGTTTGAGCTGCATAGTGATCATAGGAGCCTTCCGTACATCTTCACGCAGCCCTACCTTAATGCCAAGCAAAGGCGATGGATGGAGTTTCTCTGTGAATATGACTTTGAGGTGAAGTATATCCAAGGGAAGGAGAATGTGGTTGTAGATGCCCTCAGTAGGCGAAGGCATGAGATATTTGAGTTGACTCTTATTGTTGATTTGCGGAGTCAGATTCTTTCTGCCCTCCTAGCTGACAGTTGGTATCAGTATGTTAGATCAGTAATAGAGGCAGGAAGACCCCTTGAGGGTAGATATTCAGGATACTCTCTAGATGCTGATGAGATATTGAGACACACGGGGTGCATATACGTTTCCCCATCATGTGAGCTTCGCGCTTTGGTCATGACTGAAGCACATCATGCACCTTATTCAGCCCATCTAGGGGTGAAGAAGATGTATGCAAATTTGCGTCAGTTATATTTTTGGCCAGGGATGAAGCGAGATATTGCGGATTTTGTGTCGAGATGTCTTGAGTGTCAGTGGGTGAAGGCCGAACACTAGCATCCAGTAGGGCTTTTGCAGTCGCATTTAGTACCAGAATGGAAATGGGATATAATCTCATTGGATTTCATTGTTGGTTTACCCAACTCTTTGAGACGGCATGATGCAATTATGGTGACAGTGGATAGGTTGACGAAGGTAGCACACTTCTCACCTATGCGCTCTTCCTATACTGCATCATCCGTAGCTAGAGTGTTCATGGAGGATATAGTGAGGTTACATGGTATTCCGCGTCAGATTATCTCTGATAGAGATCCAGTGTTCACCTCAGCTCTATGGATGTCATTACAGCATGCGATGGGAACATAGTTGAACTTTAGTTCAGCTTACCACCCAGAGACAGATGGACAGACTGAGAGGGTTAATCAAATCCTCGAAGACATGTTGCGTATGTATGTGATGGACTAGCAGACACGATGGGAGGACTATCTCTATTTGGTAGAGTTTGCCTATAATAATGGCTTTCAGAGTTCTATCGGCATGGCTCCATTCCAGGCATTGTATGGGCGACCATGTCGCACTCCCTTGAGTTGGGATCGGCTAGAGGACAGAGTAACTTTGGGTCCTGAGATGTTGCAGGACATGGAGCAGCAGGTAGATAGGATTAGAGAGCACTTGGTGGCAGCGCAGGATTGGCAGAAGAAGTATGCGAATGCGCATAGAGTGGACCGTCATTTTTCCCTAGGCGATAGAGTCTTCTTGCGTGTGCATCCACGAAAGAGTCCAATCCGTTATGGAAAAGGCTCTAAGTTGGCGCCCCGCTTTGTTGGACCCTTCGAGATTCTCGAGAAGATTGGTCTTGTAGCTTACCGTCTTGCTTTACTGCCCAGTCTCTCGCATGTGCACAACCTATTTCATGTATCAGTTCTTCGGCCGTACCATCCAGACATTTCTCATGTCCTTGATTGGAATGCTTTGTACGTAGAGGATGGGCAACTAGCTTTGGAGCCCGTGGCCGTGGTGGAGCGCAAAACGCTCGCTCTTCGAGGGCGAGATATTGATAAGGTTAGGATCCAGTGGGATCCTAGGGATGACTCATCATCCACTTGGGAAGATGTAGCTAGGATGAGGGAACTTTATCTCTATTTGTTTGCAGGCTTCCAGGAGTAAGCCTAACCCTAGGGGGGGAGGATGTAACACCCCTCCATTTTGTTCTTTTGATCGAACAGTGTTAGTTATGTATGTTTCGCTGTTAGCCGCGTTGGTTATAGCAGTTTACTTTTGATACGCTAATTGTTAGCGATGTAAACATTATGTTTTTATGTGATGGGTACTTTGAGAATTAGGATGATATTATTATTTCATGTTATGGATTAAATTATCATGTATGTGAATTATTGATGCTTTATGCTTTGATTATACAATTCAGTGATTAGGGTTTGACAATTTGGAGGAAAATTGCATAAGGTAATTCTTTTGTTTTGAATTTTGAATTTTTGGAATTTTGGAGAGCAAAAACTTGGAAGGGTTTTTTGTTGAAGAAAAATTGGGAAGAGAAGATTGGAAAACCAGTGCAGCTGAATTTGAAGGAAAAGGGCAAACCTCCATTGAAAGACTTCAAGGTTGAAGAAAACACAAGGTTCTTGTTTAAATTTTATGCAATCTCTTTATTTTGAAAATAGTTTAGAAGCTGTTCAAATTGATAGAAGATTTAAAAACTGTGAATGGAAGGGAAAACCCATCAAGAAATTTCATTTAAACTTGAATCAAAACTCTCAAGATAGTGTGAAAATTTAGAGATTCAAACTTGGTATTATCAAGCTTTCAACAGAAATTGTTTGATCAACACATGGTGAATCCAAATGAAAAACCTCTTATGAAATTTCTGTGTGTTTGAGAAGAGCTTCATTTAAATTTGGAAAAGAATGTGAAATCTTCATATAGCTGGGTTAAATTCTGGGTTTTCAATGATAATTCATTTTGTTTTAAGAATGAGCATTTGTTTGATTTTGGGGTTTCATTTGAAATGTTGTTATTTATTTTTTAGTTTTTTTTGGTCTCTGTCTGAGATTTCTCCTAGAACAGAGCAGGGACGGGTTATACTCTATTTTTTTTTCCGCCCCATCTTTATGGAACAATTTAATTTTTTTTTTAAATTTATATATAGTGGGGAGGCGACAACGTGGTAGGCCCATCCCACCCTAGAGAGCTACCATGGCGGCTCCTCCACACGGGCGTAGGAGGCACTTCCCATAAATCGCCAGTTGTGAAGCGAAGCTCACAGTACATCCAGCCTCCCTCTTTGCTTTTGACTTTTTTTTTTTTAAAGTTAAAATTTTTATATTATATTTATTAAATATAATATATATACCATAACATATGTTATATGATATATATTATATTTAGTATGTAAATATAAATTTTGTTTATTATTTTTTATTGTTTAATAATTAAAATATAATATATATGCTTATTTAATATATTATATATATATATTAATTTAATATTATATATATAATATGTATATTATAATATATTTATATTATATTTTTAATGGGTGCATTAAGTAATGAATTGTTTATGTTAAATATTAGTATAAATATATATGTAATTGTATATATATATTGAGTATATATATATAATTGCATAGATATTTAATATTTATATATATAGTTATATTTAAATGAAAAATTTGTTTACGGTAAATTATTGAATATCAAAGAAAAAGAGATGGATTTAAATTATTAGATGGATCATGTCAAGGAGAACTAAACGAATAGTTAAACCATTGTGGATTGTCAATGTGACTTGAGCCTCTTGAATTTGTGCAAAGTTTATGTTGAGTTAAATTATTTAAGTGCACTACATCATTGGGTGAATTGGATTTACGAAATCCTAATTTTAGCTTTTTATTTAAAATTGCTTGCTTAGTGCTTTCTTTTTGATATTTGGCATAAATTCTTGGGGTGGGAAGTCTAGTCATTACTATATGTAAGTCTTCGGATAGGATTTTTCTTTTATGTGTTTTGGGAGTGCGTTGTCATGGCCAATTAGAGCCTTGTTTTGCTAATAGGTAGTGCTTAATTGTGTCTCGTGTTGTACCCGGTTATCATGAACGGGCTACGTTGATTTTATGTCGTGTTTAGGGATTCATTATCCCTAGGTTGCACTTGAGTACCCTTTGGTGGTGGCATAGTTCCACGTGTTGTCTTAGAGAAGTGGCTTGCATTGAGGGCCGACACACAAAGTGGTGCTAGGAGATCTCAATGTAAGTTGGTTAATTCAGTGAAAACTTAAACCAATTAATTAGCATAGGTGGTACCAACATTTAAAAAGATTAATTATGCCTTGCTCATAGACGCAAGTGCTTGTATAGACTTGGGGTGAGACGAGAAGGCCTGGAATGGCAAGATCATTATCTTGTCCCTTCGAAAGATAACTGATTCCACATTGGTTTGCATGTGGGGCCGGGAGTCATTAGAGGTTACCAGGATATCCCGAGATGGGGGCCGAGATCTAGGAAGACTTGCCAGGATATCCCATGCAACATTGTGATGACACTTCTCCTAAGTCAACATTATGTTTGTATTCGTGAAGTGATTATTATTTCAAAACTGGAAGCATAGTAACCTTTGTGTCATGTGATGTCATGTTCGTATCCTTTTTCAGTTGAGTCATGTTGCCTATGTTTAGAGGTTGTTGGTCTTGACTTGAAACCCTTGTTACTATCTCCTAGCACGGGGGGTGAGCCTTCAGGTATCACTTGGTTGGGTGGAACGTGCACCTTACTCCGTTGTTTTGGCATTGGCTTATGTGGATGAGACTTTCGTGTTAGAGAGCTTGTGGGATCCAGTTGCTACCTTGGTTTCATTTATGTTGGTAGCTCTTGTATTTTATTTACCCCTCTTTGTTATCAAGGAGGAAATTGTAATAAACAATCATGTTAATGATTTACCTCATTCTGGGAATGAGAGATGTAATTGTAATTATATAACTTCTATCATTGGTAACCATGAAGGATCTCATGGTCTTAATGAAAATCCCATGTATGGAATGTATGTGCTTTAATTAGTTAAGTGAATGTTGTTATGTTTCATTTCATGCATGTTGTTTTAATTTGTGATCTAATTAATCTTTGTCTCATAACCTTAGGTGATTGTTGGCTTTGTGTTGTGATCATACATGTATTTGTAATTAAATAAAAAAAAAATTGTGCATTTGTTTAGTAGTTTGCAACTTCCCCTAGGGTTGCGTGGCGGGGCATTACACATGTTATCAGAGCCTAGGTTTAAACACTGGGTACTCTGGGATTATGATGAGCCCATTAAGCTTTTAGTTGTGTGGGTTTTAATTATGTGTTGTGCTTAATACCTTTTTGTGTCTGTGTAGGATAATGCCTCCCGGACATGGAAGAGGTGGGGGTCGTAGACGTGGCCATTTAGGCGGTCGCATTGGGGAATAGCAAGACCCACCTCCACATGTTCCACTTGTTTTTGACCATGAGGAGCAACAGGCTTCTCAGAATATTCAGGGAGATTGCAATCAGAATCCAGATCCACCCAGGATCGAGGATGCTCAGCTGCGTCAGTTGTTAGAGGAGACCCTTGCCCGCCTTGGGCCTAGGCAGGAGGTAGAGCCAGTGGTGGTTAGAGAGAGAGGTACCAATTCAGTCTGATTCAGAGGTAGTAGCCCATATGAGGGACTTGCTTAGAGCATGACCACCCATTTTTGATGGATCAAGCAGTGGTTTGGAGGCAGAGACATGGCTCATTGACTTGACTAGGTGTTTTGCTATGCACCCATATGGGAGCAACACTCGAGCTAGGTGCGCTATCATGCACTTGAGGGGATTTTCCTCCACTTGGTGGAGATTAGAGGAGCAGAAGCTCCATCTGGATATTGGTACAGTTTCTTGGGAGTTGTTCCTAGAGCAGTTTCAGGCTAGATTTCTTTCTGAGCATTGGAGGCAACATCGAGGGGATGAGTTCCACACCCTTCGATAGATGACTATGTCAGTAGAGATGTATGAGCGTCGTTTCTATGAGCTCAAACAGTATGTGAGCATAGGTGATGACAAGGGCATGTTGGTACAACATTTTCTCAGGGGCTTAAATGCTTGTATCAGTGGTGGAGTGCAGGTTTTCGAACCCAGGACCATGAAAGTGGCAGTCGACAAGGCCAGGCTCATTGAGGAGAACCTAGTGATGGCCTTAGGTGGTCATGTAGGAGTGCAGGTGGGCAGTTGTTTAGCAGCTAGGACTAGTGCTCGAGGAGGTCAGCCTCAGGGAGGTGCACCTTCTAGAGCTCAGTAGGGTCCATCTCAGAGTGGTCAGCAGTAGTAGCAGGGTTCCCAGGGGAAATGGAAGGGTTTCCAGTAGAGGCAGGGGGACAGGAGTTGGAGGCACATGAGACACTTCAACTCTGAGCAGCCAGCACAGAGTTCTCATTCATCTTTCAGGGGTAGTGTGCAGCAGTCTAGCGCACCACGTATAGGCAGGGGCTTCGGTAGAGGCATTGGATGTTTTGCGTGTGGCCAACAGGGTCACATAGCGAGGATGTGTCCCAATAAGGGCGCATCAGGTTATTCTCAGGGACCAGCGGTGTCAGAACCGACTGTAGGAGATGGAGGCCATGGGCATCGAGTATTCCCAACGGTTGACAACCACCAAGCAGAGTACTAGGGTACAGTCGTTGAGGCTCATGGTATGTTGAGGGGTAACCCAGTTTCTATTCTATTTGATTCTGGAGCATTAGATTCCTTTGTTTCTTCATTTGTCGTGACACGATGTAGACTGGATGCGGTAAAGCAGGTCGATAGGTGGTAGGTAGATTTAGCTTCGGGTGCAAAAGTTGCATCCCTTTCCCTTGTGCCAGAGTGTAGGTTAGAGGTTGGACCTCTCTAGACTACCTTGGACCTTCGTGTTATTCCATTGGGTTCTTATGATGTTGTCATAGGAATGGATTGGCTAGAGGCTCATAGTGCAGTCATTGATTGTCGACATAAGTCGATTAGATGCATTGAGGCATCTGGTAGAGAGGTAGAGGTAGTGGGGGTTTAGAGGCTGATCTCTTTGAGGATCATCTCAGCTATGCAGTTGAGAAGGTGTGTGCGGCAGGGTTGCCAATTGTTCGCTATTACAGTGAATGATTTGGATCTAAGAGGTGGAGAAGAGAAGGTTTCTCTTGATAGTCACCCCATCCTTCAGGAGTTTTTCGATGTCTTTCTAGATGAGATTCCAAGGATGCCTCCTCAGAGGGACATTGACTTCAAGATAGACTTGGTACCTGGCTCAAAGCCCATTTCATGAGCTCCCTATTGTATGACTACTGAGGAGTTGAAAGAGCTTAGGTTGCAGCTTGAGGAATTGCTAGAGAAGGGTTTTATTCACCCTAGTGTTTCTCCATGGGGAGCACCTGTCATCTTTGTGAAGAAGAAGGACGGTTCACTTCAGTTATGCATTGATTACCGACAGTTGAACAAAGTGACCATCAGAAATTGGTATCCTCTTCCTAGGATTGACGATCTATTCGATCAGATCAAGGGTGCTACCATCTTTTCGAAGATTGATCTCAAGTCAGGATATCATCAGCTTCGAATCTTCGGGTCAGATATTCATAAGACCGCGTTCCGAACGCGGTATGGTCACTATGAGTTCACAGTTGTGCCATTTGGTTTGACGAATGCACCCTCAGTGTTCATGAGTCTTATGAATGGGGTATTTCATACATACCTTGATAGGTTTGTTCTTGTGTTCCTAGATGATATTTTGGTATACTCTAGAACAATGGAGGAATATGAGGAGCATTTACGACAGGTATTACAGTGCTTGTGAGATAATCAGCTATATGCTAACTTGTCAAAGTGTGAATTCTTCAGGACTAAGGTCTAATACCTTGGTCATGTAATCTCTGGGGAGGGTATTTCAATGGATCTTGCAAAGATCCAAGTGATCTTAGATTGGTCTGCGCCCACGAATGTGGCAGAGATACATAGCTTCATGGGGCTAGTGGGTTATTACAGGTGATTTGTGTAGGACTTTTCGAGGCTAGGGCATCCTATCACCTCCCTTCAGAGGAAACGAAAGAGGTTTAAGTGGTCTGAGAAGTGTGAGATAGCCTTTCAGTGTCTTAAGGGGAAGCTAACCAATGCACCTATACTTGCAATACCGGATCCTATTGGGGACTTTGTAGTTTGTACAAATGCGTCCTTGGAGGGATTAGGTGCAGTATTGATGCAGGAGGGTCGTGTCATTGCATATGAGTCACGGAAGCTCAAGGATCATGAGCTAAACTATCCTACCCATGATCTTGAGTTGGCAGCAGTGGTTCATGTATTGACGAGATGGAGGCACTTTCTTCTTGGGCATAGGTTTGAGCTGCATAGTGATCATAGGAGCCTTCAGTATATCTTCACACAACCCAACCTTAATGCTAGGCAAAGGTGTTAGATGGAGTTTCTTTGTGAATATGACTTCGAGGTGAAGTATATCCAAGGGAAGGAGAATGTGGTTGCAGATGCCCTCAGTAGGTGAAGGCATGAGATATCTGAGTTGACTCTTATTGTTGATTTGCAGAGTCAGATTCTTTTTTCCCTCCCAACCGACAGTTGGTATCAGGATGTTAGGTCGGTGATAGAGGCAGGAAGACCCCTTGAGGGTAGATATTCAGGATACTCTCTCGATGCTGATGAGATATTGAGACACACGGGACGCATATACGTTCCCCCATCATGTGAGCTTCGCGCTTTGGTCATGACTAAAGCACAACGTGCACCTTATTCAACCCATCCAGGGGTGAAGAAGATGTATGTAGATTTGCGTCAGTTATATTTTTGGCCAGGGATGAAGCGAGATATTACAGATTTTGTGTCGAGATGTCTTGAGTGTCAGCGGGTGAAGGCCGAACACCAACATCTAGCAGGGCTTTTGCAGTCCCATTTAGTACCAGAGTGGAAATGGGATATAATCTCATTGGATTTCATTGTTGGTTTACTCAACTCTTCGAGACGGCATGATGAAATTATGGTGACAATGGATAGGTTGACGAAGGTAGCACACTTCTCACCTATGCGCTCTTCCTATACTGCATCGTCCATAGCTAGAGTGTTCATGGAGGATATAGTGAGGTTACATGGTATTCTGTGTCGGATTATCTCTGACAGGGATCCAATGTTCACCTCAGCTCTATGGACGTCATTACAACATGCAATGGGAACACAGTTGAACTTCAGTTCAGCTTACCACCCAGAGATAGATGGACAGACTGAGAGGGTCAATTAGATCCTCGAAGACATGTTGCGTATGTATGTGATGGACCAATAGACACGATGGGAGGACTATCTTTATTTGGTAGAGTTTACCTATAATAATGGCTTTCAGAGTTCTATCGGCATGGCTCCATTCTAGGCATTGTATGGGCGACCATGTCGCACTCCCTTGAGTTGGGATCGACTAGAGGACAAAGTAACTTTGGGTCCTAAAATGTTGTAGGATATGGAGCAACAAGTGGATAGGATTAGAGAGCACTTGGTGGCAGCGCAGGATAGGCAGAAGAAGTATGCGGATGCGCATAGAGTGGATCGTCAGTTTTTCGTAGGCGATAGAGTCTTCTTGCATGTGTGTCCACGAAAGAGTCCAATCCGTTATGGAAAAGGCTCTAAGTTGGTGCCTCGCTTTGTTGGACCCTTCAAAATTCTTGAGAAGATTGGTCCTGTTGCTTACCATCTTGCTTTACCGCCCAATCTCTCGCGTGTGCACAACGTATTTCATGTATCAGTTCTTCAGCCGTACCATCCAGACATTTCTCATGTCCTTGATTGGAATGCTTTGCAGGTAGAGGACATGCAGCTAGCTTTGGAGCCCGTGGCCGTGGTGGAGCGTAGAACGCTCACTCTTCGAGGGAGAGATATTGATCAGGTTAGAATTCAGTGGGATCCTAGGGATGACACATCATCCACTTGGGAAGATGCAGCTAGGATGAGGGAACTTTATCCCTATTTGTTTGCAGGCTTCCAGGAGTAAGCCTGACCCTAGGGGGGAGGATGTAACACCCCTCCATTTTGTTCTTTTGATCGAACAATGTTCGTTATGTATGTTTTGCTTTGTTAGCATGTTGGTTATAACTTGGTTACTTTTGACCGCTAATTGTTAAGCAATGTAAACATTATGCTTTGATGTGATGGTACTTTAATCAGATGATATTATTATTTCATGTTATGGATTAAATTATCATGTATGTGAATTATTGATGTTTTATGCTTTGATTATACCATTGATGATTAGAGGCGTCAGTTAGCGATATTGTATTGGTGAAGGGGACGGGATCACATCACTCGCATGTGAGTGCCCTGTGATTCCACGATTTCCTCTTCACGGTGTGTTTTAATATTTATATATATGCATGTACGACACTCGTGTTGTGTGTAGGATGTAGGTACATGACATTGACTCCACCTGGTTCCACAGGTTTGAGCATGTCCCTTGTTCAACAGAAAATGATAGGGAGATAGTAGCTAGGTTTTCTGTGTCGTGACATCACCCTAGCCATAGTGTGTCGTCGGGTTGCCAGTTGGGATAAGTTATTTTCCTTGTCGTCTCGTCTCTCCTTGCTTGCGTGTTTAAATTTCCTAGTGAAATGGTGTTTGCTTTATTTAAATTTATTGCCAAAATTCATAAAAGAGTGCTTATTAATTAATTAGTTAATTTAATTCAATCGATAAAATAATCTAATCATGAATTAGATTTATTGTTGATTAATTAAATTAGTTCAATTGTGTTAGCATTATTAAATAATGTGACAAAAAAATATAGAAGTTGCCTTGCATTCCTCTTGAAATAAAATTAAAAATGATTTTTGTTAAATGTAATTAGCAAATTCAATTTTGTGGATAAAAGGGAATTTAATTGGCATTTGGGGTGCAAATAGAATTTTGTTTTAAATAATTATTATGCATTTGAAATGGGAAATAGAATTGTTTTATTAATTTTCAAAAATGAAAATATCCAAAAATATCCAAAATAGCAATAACTTTTGGTGGGTGAACTCAAATTAGGGGTTTGACAATTTGGAGGAGAAAAAAATTGCATAAGGTAATTCTTTTTGTTTGAATTTTCAATTTTTGAATTTTGGAGAGAAAAGCTTGGATTGGATTCTTTTGAAGAAAATTGGTGAAGGGAAGATTGGAAGATTGGAAAAGCTGAATTGCAAAGCAAAAGCAAAACCTCCATTGAAAGACTTCAAGTTTGGAGAAAACACAAGGTTCTTGGTTTAAACTTTATGCAAATTTTTATGTTGAAAATCATGTAGAAGTTGTTTTAAATTGTTCAAGGATTCAAAATTGTGAAATAGAAGATAAACCCATCAAGAAATTTCATTTAAACTTGAATTAAAACTCTTAAAATAGTGTGAAAATTTAGAGATTCAAACTGGGTATTATCAAGCTTTCAACAGAAATTGTTTGATCAACACATGGTGAATCTTGTAATACCCCTCATACTATTTAGACTTATTATTTTCTCTGCTTGCTTGGATACTGTGATGATACTATTATTGTTTGATTTGGCTTGCTAGATGTTAGATGAGAGTATTTGTTATTTCATTTTGGACATGATTACTTTATATGACATTATGGTTGATTATATCAGTTGATTTTTTGAATTATGATATGATGCAGTGATTTAATTTAATATGTTATGAGATGATTGTTAGTTAGAAATGTAATTCATTGATTATGTTACAATTGTTAGAATAGGTGTGATGAAGGACAATATAGCATCACTCGTTCGCGAGTGCCCTGTTATGTTGCGATTCCTTCTCACAATGCAGTATTTTGATTTAATGCTTTGATGTTATGTATATATGCACATGTACACAACTTCGTTTGTATGCAGGATTGCAGGTACAAGTCTCGATTCCACCTGCTTCGGCAGGACAGGGCGAGCACCAAATAACCCAACGGATAAATGTTGATACAGAGGTGATGATGAAGTCCTTCCGTTCCATGATGTCAGGTCGTCTCATTTGTTTGGTATAGTTGTTTTGTGTAATTGTCGTCATTGTGTGTTGTGTTATGTGTTTTGTCTTATTTTTATTTATGAGGGCATTTATAGTTATGATTTATCTTAATGATTGAAATAAATTATTTAATTTTAATGTTGGATTAAATGTTATTTAATTATTTAAATGATTTAATTATTTTTGAAAAATCATATATTTCAATTAAATAATAATTAATATTAAATGTGACTTAATTATTTTTAACCAATTATTTGGTGGTGGATAATTATGTGAATAATTTAATTAAAATAAATATGTAATGTGAGGTGCAAGAAAAGTTGCAAAACAGGAATTAAAGCAATAAAACAAATAAAAGAATAAAAAAGACAATGTGAGCCAATAGGAATGGAGAGTTGGGAAAAAGCCAGCTTTTAAAAGAATTGATTTTCTTTTAATTTTGGATTTTTTGGAGGTTTTGAAGAAATGGAGCGAATATATATTTATTTAATTAGGAATTTTGTAAAGTTCTCACACACACAGAGATCAAAAAAGTTGGGATTTATCAAGTGATTGTTGGAGTTCGTTCTGGACTAAGAATTGGAATCGAGTTCGAGGGCATCAGAGTCAAGCACACATTTTCAAATTTGCATTGGACTCCAGGTTCCTCTCGTAGTCTTCTTCTCGTACCCTTTCTTTTATCTGTCTGCTTCAGAAAAGAAAAATATATTTTATTAAAATGATTTTTTGTGAATATAGGAAAAACTTATGTTTGAACTGAAAACTAGGACAAGTGGTTAGACTAGAAAACAAAGAAAATCATAGTTATTATACTGTTTCCAATCTGTCAAAACCTTTAGTTTTCTGAAATCCTCAACTTGACAATATTAGCATTTAGAGAAAAAGAATTTCCTTATAGAATAACACAGTTGAGAGTTTGTAAATATATATAGTTATGTATGAAGTATTTATTGCTCTGTAATCTATTTTGTATGTTCACAGAAATTTGTACTCCCTGTGTTTATATCACTGTTCTTATATTTGTATGTTTTTATATATATATATATATATATATATATATATATATATATATATATTAATTTAAACCATTTTGTTTGGTGTTCAAAAAGAATTTCTGGACATTGTAATTTTCAAAATTCGTGATTCGTACCGAGCGAATGAAATGCTGTGTCGTTTTCCGTGCTTATAAAAAGAAAACCTATTTCTGTGTTTCATCTTTTTTATATTGAATTTTATTTTTAATTTAAAATAAAATAAAATAAATAAAATAAAAAACAAAAAATATATATTAAAGATGTCAATGCTTGGGAAAGAGATTGTAAGTAGTACCACCTTAAAGCAAGGTATCTGCCTATGTATTTGCAATCCCAAGTTGTGTGTGGAGTCCTTTGTGAATGCTGTGCCAATTACTGTCATCTGAGAATAGGCAGAAATTTCTTTAAAGAAAATATATATATATATATATATAAATAAATTCGTTTAAAATTATTTCATTTAATTTTTTTTTAATTTGTTGATATTCGTGTGGAATCTTATTTATATTCATATTTAGTTTAGAATGTATATTTAGTTTATTAAATATGATAAATATAATTTATTTTATTTAAAATTGTAAATTATAATGATTTGTTTAATATCATTTTATTGTAAAAATGTAATTATAATTATTTGATTTAATATTAATTTATCAAGTGTAGCTTTTATATTTTATTTAAAATGATTAATAATACTTATATTTAGGCATTTATATGTTGAAGGCATTATTTATTATTCGTTTTGATTGAACGAACATTTTAAACTGAAAATGAGCTTTAATTTGTTGTTCTGAATTACATCGAGACAAATGTATTGGTTATGATTAAGACTTTAAACTTTTTCTTAATGATCAGTTTTGGGTATTATTATATTTTAAATAATTAATTATATTTTGATATATAAATTATGGTTTGATTTTAGGCAACAAATTACATAAATGTTGTCGAGCTTGTGTTTCTTTATATCATTTCATGTTGGAGTGTTTTGTGTAATAGAGTTGATCGTTACTTTCAGTCATGAATTTGCGTGATTTGGTTATCGTTTCCATTTAATTGTTGTAACTTTACTCTTCGATGAGGGAACCTATTGTTGATTTCATAATCCTTGTTCCAGAGGCTTGTCTTTCTGAGTGTTATTCTCCTCTTGATTATGCTTTTGAGCGTTATTGGTTTTATGTTGGAAGGGTTGAACAGCTTCGTAAGACTTTTGATTGTGAGTAATCGTGAGAGGGTTAATGCCTCGTGTGTTTAGTTTTGGTTTATGCTTTTTGGATGTTAGTTCAACCCTTGCCTGTTTGAGATATGTTAGGGGTCATAGGGAGTGGCTCTTCATGGGCTTGCAGAAGCCTGAGTAAGAGGAAGTGCTTTCAGAGGCCACGTAGGTAATTTAAACAAGTGATAACCTAAAATAGAGATTTAGGGGTATGGGTAGTAAAACACACAAGATGAAAGCTGATTCCCTTGTATCTATGCATTAGAACACATAGACTAGTGATAAGGTGAGTAAGTAGTGGTCAACAAAATTAAGTAGTCTTGTCTTCATGAGAGAGATTATCGGCCAGCATTAGCTACCTAGATGCAGGCACCTCAGGTTAGGAGGAAGGGCGGAGGATCCATAGATGGAGTGTGTGGTTGGAGGAGTGTCGGGGGATCCCATGAGAGCTATCGCATTGACACTCTCCACTAGACATCCTTGTCCTTGTTTCTTATGCGCCTCTGGATATTATTATATTTATGTCATTTGATTTTAGGGCTAGGAATCCATAGAGTGGGTGTCGGCCCTTCTCAGGTTGGGAAGTGCGAGGATCCCATAAGGCTATCACGATGACCACCCTCACTTAACACCCTTGTGCTTTGTTGTTGTTACTTTTCTGGATGTTATCTCTTTATGATGTTTCTTTGAATTCTTGTGAATTTGATTTGTGATTGTTAAGTGATAATTACTCCATGTTATAAGTGGTGAGTTCATGATTTTAGCATTATGTGATTTGAGAACGTCGATGGTTGTGCATTGCATGCTTGAGTTGTACTTGTTTTGTATCATGTTGAGTCGGTTTGACATTCATGGTCGGGTTCACTTCCTCATCACCTCTGAGCACGAGGGGTGAGTTACTTGTAATTCACATGGTTGGGTGGAACGTGCTCCGCACCCGTTGGGTTCCCCATCGGCGTCTTGTCTTCTCAGCTTTCTGCAGTGGAGTTGTACCAGTGATCAGTTGTACTTCATGTTTCATTATACTTGTATCAATCCCCATGTTGGGAAACTCAATGTAATTCAATTATCTGAAATTGTAATGTAATATTATAACGATGATGTAATAGTTAGGTTCATTTGTAACTCTTTTAAAAGATGTATCATGGATGTAATTATGCGATGTTTATTATACTCGCATCATGGTTATGGGATGTATCATTGTTTATGGTTATTATAAAGTAAATGGTTATGTTGTAAATTGTAATCTTTATTTCCGTTTAGTTGATTGCGATGTAACCTCGCGTGCCCCAGAGAACCAAGTGTATTAGTGCTATGTAATATGTTATGTGGTTATGGTTTAATGTTATGGCATGTTTACTTTTATTACTTTAAAAAAAAAAATTATTTGCATTATGTGTGTTCTCTGGGGTTTGCGGCCAGTGAGTCAAGAATGAAAAAACTTCTTGTGAAATTTTTGTGTGTTTGAGAAGAGCTTCATTTGCATTTGGAAAAGAATGTGAAACCTTTATATAGCTGGGTTAAATTCTAGGTTTTCAATAATAATTCATTTGTTTTAAGAATGAGCATTTGTTTGATTTTGGGGTTTCTTTGAAATTTTGTTTTTTTTTTTTTAGTTTTTTTTGGTCTCTGTCTGAGATTTCTCCCAGAACAGAGCAGGGACGGGTTATACTCTGTTTTTTTTTTTCTACCCCATCTTTATGGAACGATTTAATTTTTTTTTTTTTAAATTAATATATATATAGTGGGAGGCCTTTCATTTGTGACCCACCCAGTATTTGTCATGGCAATCCTCCAATTTGTGAGGAGGTGCTTCCATGGGTAAGTAAAATGCAAAAGGTTAAAGGGGATTAGTATTTGACTCATAATTTAGCGTCAAGCCTCCTTGCTTTTTTGACTTCTTTTTTTTTTAAGTTAAATTTTATATTATATTTATTAAATATAATATATATATATATAACATATGTTATATGATATATATTATATTTAATATATATAAATATAAATTTTGTTTATTATTTTTATTATTTTAATAATTAAATATAATATATATATTTATTTAATATATATATTATATATATATATTAATTTAATATTATATATATAATATGTATATTATAATATATTTATATTATATTTTAATGGGTGCATTAAGTAATAATTATTTTATATTTAAATATTAGTTATATATATGTAATTGTATATATATATTGAGTATATATATATATATAATTGCATAGATATTTAATATTTATATATATAGTTATATTTAAATGAAAAAATTGTTTACGGTAATTTTGGAATATCAAAGAAAAAGAGATGGATTTAAATTATTAGATGGATCGTGTCACGGAGAACTAAACGATTAGTTAAACCATTATGGATTGTCAACGTGACTTGAGCCTCTTGAATTTGTATAAAGTTTATGTTGAGTTAAATTATTTATGTGCACTACGTCATTGGGTGAATTGGATTTACGAAATCCTAATTTTAGCTTTTATTTAAAATTGCTTGTAGTGCTTTCTTTTGATGTTTGGCATAAATTCTTGGGGTGGGGGAAGTCTAGTCATTACTATGTAAGTGTTCTAGATAGGATTTTCCTTTTTATGTGTTTTGGGGTTGTTGTCATGTCGGTCGACCTTGTTTGCCTTGGGTAGTGCTTAATTGTGTCCCGTGTTGTACCCGATTATCATGAATGGGCTATGTTGACCTTATGTCGTGTTTAGGGACTCATTATCCCTAGGTTGCACTTGAGTACCCTTTGGTGGTGACATAGTTCCACGTGTTGTCTTAGAGAAGTGGCTTGCATTGAGGGCCGACACACAAAGTGGTGCGAGGAGATCTCAATGTAAGTTGGTTAATTCAGTGAAAACTTAAACCAATTGATTAGTATATATAGCGCCCCGTCACGAACCCCAAAGGACATTAACATAATAATTACAACAATTTTTTTTTTTTAAATACACATAACATACATGTAATACACATCAAGTCATATCACGAATTTCAATTAAATAGATTCATTAACACATACATCCTTTGGGGTACACGAAGAGTCATTACGTGACTTAGATCCATACAACATCAATAAAGAATAAAATCCAAAGATATAATCATTAACAATAACAAATATAACACATACATGAAAAATTGATTGATAAGAAGCCATCTGCACATAAATACAACATATGCATGATTACATAACACATTGAATAACAACTACCATGGTCAATATCCACACCAAGTTTAACATTTCATTATAGTACAACGTTTAAGAAGTACAATGATACAAGAGTGTTCCAAATATGAATGGAAACCATACACAAGATACCATGATACAAATAATTAGAGAAATACAAGTATCAAAACTAGCTCCAAGACAGATACAACTCTGGAGTCGCTGCAATAGCACCAATCCGCACCTCTCGATCCTTGACTGGGGACCCAATGGGGTGCTTAGCATGTTCCACCCGACCATGTGAGTCCGAAGACCCACCCCCCGTGCTAGGAGCTAACAAGAAAGAGACCACAACCAAGAACATCCAAGCAGAGAACCACAAGACTCAACGTCATACAAAAGTATCATAACACTCAGGAATTTACAATGACATAATCAACCACATCCAAGAGTCATAAATCTCATCACATAAATCAAAGCAATAACCAACAAACAAATAACCAAAGGATGATCATTAACCGACACAATAACATCATATCACAGTACCATAAGAGTACAAGGTCGAGACCCAATTTATCAACAAGATTTATACAAGACCAAAGAAGACACCAAAGATCAAATAGGGTAAAACCATAAATCAATTCAAAACAACTATGATCCATCAATTCAAGACAAAGACCCACTTCCAGAGGATTTCCAAAGAAACAACATAAGAAGGAGTGTTAGAGGAGAGTGTCATCGCATGGCTTAACATGGATTCTCCAGACTACTACTAACGCAAGGTGCTGCCTCCGTCTACTGACGAATTATCCAGACAATCCGAGCGCTAGGAGCCGCCTCCATCTATGGTTATCCAGACTACCTATCTCAAGGAGCCGCTCCATAGGGTTGCTCATGCGGAATCGTTAACCTTTCATGAAGACAAGGTAACGATCTTGCCAACCACGGCCTTCTCAATCCCCTTTAGCCTGTGATAGCACTAAATGGCAGACGAGGCATCAATTATCTTTTTAGTGTGTTACTACCCACCCCCTAGTTAATTAATTAAATTATCACTTATTAAATTCACTCTAACGAGGGCTATCCTGGCGCCCCTTTGTGCGCCGACCACCCACTTAGAGCCACTCTCTCTCTCTAGACACTCAAAACATAAAAACCAAAATCCAAGGGTTGTACAACACAACAAGAACATTAGATCACAATAGAGAAGCAAGCGAGGCATTACCCATCTCGCGAAAAACACATAATCAAAATCTTACAATTCTCGTACAACCCTTTCAAAATCCAAATACCAAAACACTTGCCACATCAAGGGCACATAAAAGGAGGAACATTAACCAACAATAAACATAAACCTCTGGAAGATTCTCATAAAGTTACTCTAGGGTTTCCCCATGAAAATCTGACAACAATAAAAGCAAAACCTTGAAGAACTATTTTCAATTCAAATATGGTGAGAGAATACATCAAAATAAGATCAACAACTCCCTTAAACAACATCAACAACTTCGATACGAACTAAATCGAGAATCCAAGGGAAACCTCTATTTTCTCCTCTCGGAATACCCATAACTCAAGAACTTTTCAATTTGACTCATTAACAACTCAAGCAGAACAGTCAATCATGACAAAGATAACCTTAACCAAATTACCACTTAGGTAGAGAGCAAAAGAAAACATATAGAAATGTAAGTTAAATGAGAGAAAGTCCCTAACTCAAAATCAGCTCACGAAAAGTCACATTGAAAGGACCTATCGAGACAATACATAAAACCACTAATTCAAATATAATATATCCATTCATTCAATAAGAAGTGACTTGAAACCATCTAAAAAGAACATTATTCTAATGATCAAACATTTTCATCATTTAAGGATATCACAATATTGCAAAGTGAAGATATAATCTGATGTTATAAGCCACAAGACACCAATTCTCAAGCATACTCTTCCAAACACAAATTAAAACAATCACGAACAATAATACGGGTTCCCATTTTACACACATAATTACATACAAGGACCATTAGACACATCAACCTTGAAGAACACTATCTTAAAACACTTACCATGAACAGGCCATCGAGACATCTCCATAAATATCCCACACATCACAGCCATCAATTACATAACACTTAAACCAATAATCAAAATACTTTGTTTAAAACAACAATCACTCACACCTTATAACCATAAAGACATTCTTTTAATTTAGGCATTATTTCAACGTTCTTATCACTTACTTTAAGGTATCCACTTAATTTAATTAAAAGAGTATTTACTACAAATAATTATATTTAACATAACTATATCGTTTATAAGATAACCAACTCCATCGACTGTTTAATATGAATCCTAATTATAACTTTAAAATGTAATACTAAGATGACAATTCTATAAATTACAACTTTATTATAATCCTAAGGTGATGATACTAATAAATTATTTCACATAGTAGTTTGATAAATAATTATTATTCACGGACTCATTAGATAACAAAAAAGGTAAAACCATTTAACATTTAATCAATATCATTTAAATTAATTAACCTATGAACCTGGGATTTATCCTCACTTAAAAATAACTTTATCATTTAACCTTCAAGTAAAAGAACTATGTAAATGTAGAATCACTTATCTCCTTTAGTGAACCCTAAAACTTAATTAACCATCTAAATCGATTTACTTTAACTAAATACACAGTTCATTTATCTACAACAAAATTAAATACCTAATTCAATAATGTTTATTCCGTTAAAATCTTTTGTTAAATAATATTTTACTAAGCAACCTATCGAAATAACCATTTTCACTTTAATTATTTACCTAATTCATTCCCTGGCACAATAATTCACAAGTAATTGTAGCAATATTTTATTCCAAGTAACCAACTACCTATTTGCCCAGAGTATCCATTAGCCAATCCTAAAAACATGCGAGGAGTTAGATATTAAGATAACATTTATTTCATTCTAAAAGAAATATAAAACAATTAAAAGATATCATGAAATTAATACTATAAAATTAAATCACCAATTAAGAGAACATGTAAGAAATTCAAGATATACTGTATATTATAATTTTCCTTAATTTAAATCTCACGTTAAAAACTTTTAACCTATTTTAATAATACATTATTTATTTTATCAATAATTAATCTAAATTTTGAAAGCACTTGTCCAATGCTCACAACACTTATTTACACCTCACCGTTGTGTTATTATACATTAGGATTTATTCGTTACACATCTTAACTAGCAGTGATGCTATTATAGACGTGGGATACATTATTATGCAATCTTGTTTGATTATTATCAATGTTTCCTAGAGGTATTACTTTAATATTCGTACAAGATTAAAACAATATACCAATATTATTATTAATTTCAAGATTGATCTACAGGGATTAAATTTAGACATTCACGATTAATTCTAACATTGATTTATACCAATGGTTATTGATGCTGTTATTATTATTATATATATATTTTTTTTACTTACTTCCCCTTATTTCGATATACTTGAAAAGGAAACTATTTTATTCACTTTATTTATATGAATATGTTTATTTTCACCTAGAGAAGAATTATGCATCGAAAGAACCCTAAGTCATTTCCATAAAAAGAACAACCAGAAGAAAATTAAGCGAATTAAATTACAGATTAAGGGCATGAAGAGGCATACTATCTGGTGTTAAATACAGAGACTGGGATGGAAAAGAGCAGACAGATTGACAATAAAAGAAATCAGTTAACTTTTGAACTACCTATTAAGCGGCTGAGGCAGTATAACAAAGAATGCAGAGGGATCACTTAAATCTATATACCTTACCATGTTCACGTGCTTTACTGTGATGGGTTGACAATGAAACAGAGAGAGATTATTTAATTTACTACTTCTTTGCAAGTCTAAACGTTGCTGCTGTGACGGTTTGCCAATGGTTTTAGAGAGACTTAATAAATTTAGATTACCAGACTGTGTGAAGGAGCTCATCTAAGCACTGTATCCAATAACATCAATTTCTCTCAGCTTCCACTGAACGGAGGTAACTGGCAAGGGCTTCAAACATTGCGCAGACCAAGAGAATTAAAAAAAATCTGCTCATTGGTCCTCAATTTCTTCGCTTGAACAATCTGTTCATTGACGGCATCAGAGAAGACACACGAACCAAGCTTCCTCCAAGTTTGAGATGGTTACGGTTGCAAAAATGTGAGAGGCCATAGTCTTGCGGACAACATTTGGGATTTTGGATAATAAAATCTGAGGGTTTATTTAATTCTATACACCCTACCATGTTCAAGCATTGCGGCTGTGACAGGTTGCCAAGTATATCAGAAAGTGAGAATTGGAGTATGGAAATACCGCCATTTCCTTGCATTGTTATCAAATCCAAAGTATTATCTACCAGTCATAAGGAAAGGAGGAAGGCGAGGTGCAAACACGTGGCTAAATAGCAGGATAAATAACATTTTCAAGTGCAGCAATTGCGAAAGATTGCCAGCCAAATCAAGCAGATTATCTATGTTTACGGTGGTCATATCAAGAGCAAGGAGAATCGAGTTTAATATAAATTAGGAATGCAAGGAGCAACAAGACAATAAAATGACTGCAGGCCAAACCAATATCAACGCTATAGTTGTGATCAATGATAGATGTTTTATTGGTTAAGGAAAATAGTAGAAACAACAAAATACAAGGGGCCAAATGCCCAAACAAAGATTGGTTACAAAACAAGCAGAGAGAGCAAAATATAAGCAAAGGTTCGATTTTCTCAACTGCCAGATGGACGATAAATAGATCATCAACAAGAACATTCCAATGGCTATATTCTCTAAGGATTTAACAACCAAAACAATCCTTTACTAATTGAAAAAAAATAAAAAAACGTATAGAGAAAAATACCTGGATAATATGCCTGCCGGCTTGTTGGAAACATGGTGATGTCCCTGCTCTTTTGTTTATTCTGAAACTTTTTACTTGCTGAGAACAATTCAACCTTTGTGCTTGTTGCCCTCTCCCCCCAAAATGAGTAACTGAAAACCCTTATGATGAAGGAGGAATCTACTCCTCTCGGGAAACCGTTCAACTTCCAGCAGTTATGAATGAATAACAGCCATTAATTATTATTATTTTATAATTTACTCTTTAATATATGAATCAAATAGGTCATCTATTAAATATTCAATAAATATTTAATAATTTAATCTTTCTTTTAGTTACAGATAAATATTTTCACCTTAATTTATTTAAACTCAATTACAATTTTAATATTTAATTCTTGCTAATATTTTCTCACTTTATTAATTTATTAATCGAATTTAAACATTAAATGATAATTACCTTGCAATATCCTCTTTTTATTTATAACCTCTAATTATATTAAAACATTTATTTAATTATTTATTTCACAAAGAAATTAATAAAAATCTTATTTTATCACATTGTTTAATTACTCATACTTCTTTTAGTTATTATTTTAATTTAATAATTGACCATCCAAAATAGTTATCGTATCATTTACTAATATAGTTCATTCAGTTATAATTTCACTTCCCAATTAAATTAAGTTCCCTTTTAATCCTTTTTAATTTAATTAATTAAAATAATCAAAAAATCAAGACACCTCAAAATCAACTTTTCACACTACTCAAACATGCGAAAATGACATAACCACCCAACGGTCAACTTACTTAACATCAACGACAACTGAAACGGAGGGCACTACATCCTCCCCCCCTTGGCTTCAACTTACTCCTGGAAGTTGAGCTCAGGCACAATCCATAAACTAACAAAAACATAAGCACATCAACACCACAAGTCAAAACATCATCAAGTAAGCAACAAAAATTAAACAAACCAAAATAAGGAAATGATACCAAAATGATAATAGTAATGGGGTTGCAACCAAACTAATTTTCCAAACACTAGGATGGAGTGGACAAACTAAGTCGAGGAAACTTTCTTGTCAGCTCCTATGTTCAACGTCAAGCCCATTGGGTGTTTATGATGCTCGCCCAGTCCTGACAATGCAGGTGGAATCGAGACTTAATTCCTGCAATCCTGCATGAAAACAAACGTTGTGCACGATACATATATATCACCAATGCATCGTGAGAGGAAATCCCAGCATAGTAGGGCACTCGCGAGCGAGTGATACCACACTGTCCCTCCCACTAACCACACATAATAGTCAAAATGATTCTAATAACTCGTAAATAGTTTGCTTCTTACTAGTTAAACAATATTCTCATAAGGATGCTAACCATAAACCAAATCCATCTACTATATCACAATGAATTACTACTTGACATTATAATTACATTACCTTCGTCACTATGCTTTCTGAAGCCAAGCTCCTGTAAATCAAAAGCTAACATAGAACATTGCACATTAGTACCAATAATTCAAGTTGCATTTTAACTTCAAGATACTATATTCTGCTAAAAATCATAGAATAATCATCCACAAAACCTCATATTTTCGTTAAAACTCATAATTTTCACCCAAAGAACTCCACACTAACCATTATTCCACACCAAATCCCACATCAATTTCAACAAAAAGGCAAAATTTTACACCCTCACAGATTCAAGAAAATATAATTCATCACTCAAAGACCACAAAATTGCAAATTTCACACACACTTGACATATTCACATAAAACACATCACCAAGAAACACATCACACTAAAACTCAAGGGTCCATAGAGCATCCCCGACAGAAAGGATATCGGTGCATTGCGCACTACACCGTGGGTCCTATCCTTTCAATCGGTTTCCTGCACCATCGACCCGACACTGGTTAACATAAGAGACTCAGGTTCACAACAATGACAACAGAAAAGTGAAACTCAAGATGCACGGGTCTAAGCGCAAGGTTACATACTGAGCACACAGTGCCCAGTGTATGAACCTAGGCTCTGATACCAATGTTGTAATGCCCCGCCGTGCGAACCCCAAAGGACATTAACACAATAATTACAGCACAATTTTTTTTTTTAAAATACACATAACATACATGTAATACACATCAAGTCATATCACGAATTTCAATTAAATAGATTCATTAACACATACATCCTTTGGGGTACACGAAGAGTCATTACGTGACTTAGATCCATACAACATCAATAAAGAATAAAATCCAAAGATATAATCATTAACAATAACAAATATAACACATACATGAAAAATTGATTGATAAGAAGCCATCTGCACATAAATACAACATATGCATGATTACATAACACATTGAATAACAACTACCATGGTCAATATCCACACCAAGTTTAACATTTCATTATAGTACAACGTTTAAGAAGTACAATGATACAAGAGTGTTCCAAATATGAATGGAAACCATACACAAGATACCATGATACAAATAATTAGAGAAATACAAGTATCAAAACTAGCTCCAAGACAGATACAACTCTGGAGTCGCTGCAATAGCACCAATCCGCACCTCTCGATCCTCGACTGGGGACCCAATGGGGTGCTTAGCATGTTCCACCCGACCATGTGAGTCCGAAGACCCACCCCCCGTGCTAGGAGCTAACAAGAAAGAGACCACAACCAAGAACATCCAAGCAGAGAACCACAAGACTCAACGTCATACAAAAGTATCATAACACTCAGGAATTTACAATGACATAATCAACCACATCCAAGAGTCATAAATCTCATCACATAAATCAAAGCAATAACCAACAAACAAATAACCAAAGGATGATCATTAACCGACACAATAACATCATATCACAGTACCATAAGAGTACAAGGTCGAGACCCAATTTATCAACAAGATTTATACAAGACCAAAGAAGACACCAAAGATTAAATAGGGTAAAACCATAAATCAATTCAAAACAACTATGATCCATCAATTCAAGACAAAGACCCACTTCCAGAGGATTTCCAAAGAAGCAACATAAGAAGGAGTGTTAGAGGAGAGTGTCATCGCATGGCTTAACATGGATTCTCCAGACTACTACTAACGCAAGGTGCCGCCTCCGTCTACTGACGAATTATCCAGACAATCCGAGCGCTAGGAGCCGCCTCCATCTATGGTTATCCAGACTACCTATCTCAAGGAGCCGCTCCATAGGGTTGCTCATGCGGAATCGTTAACCTTTCATGAAGACAAGGTAACGATCTTGCCAACCACGGCCTTCTCAATCCCCTTTAGCCTGTGATAGCACTAAACGGCGGACGAGGCATCAATTATCTTTTTAGTGTGTTACTACCCACCCCCTAGTTAATTAATTAAATTATCACTTATTAAATTCACTCTAACGAGGGCTATCCTGGCGCCCCTTTGTGCGCCGACCACCCACTTAGAGCCACTCTCTCTCTCTAGACACTCAAAACATAAAAACCAAAATCCAAGGGTTGTACAACACAACAAGAACATTAGATCACAATAGAGAAGCAAGCGAGGCATTACCCATCTCGCGAAAAACACATAATCAAAATCTTACAATTCTCGTACAACCCTTTCAAAATCCAAATACCAAAACACTTGCCACATCAAGGGCACATAAAAGGAGGAACATTAACCAACAATAAACATAAACCTCTGGAAGATTCTCATAAAGTTACTCTAGGGTTTCCCCATGAAAATCTGACAACAATAAAAGCAAAACCTTGAAGAACTATTTTCAATTCAAATATGGTGAGAGAATACATCAAAATAAGATCAACAACTCCCTTAAACAACATCAACAACTTCGATACAAACTAAACTGAGAATCCAAGGGAAACCTCTATTTTCTCCTCTCGGAATACCCATAACTCAAGAACTTTTCAATTTGACTCATTAACAACTCAAGCAGAACAGTCAATCATGACAAAGATAACCTTAACCAAATTACCACTTAGGTAGAGAGCAAAAGAAAACATATAGAAATGTAAGTTAAATGAGAGAAAGTCCCTAACTCAAAATCAGCTCACGAAAAGTCACATTGAAAGGACCTATCGAGACAATACATAAAACCACTAATTCAAATATAATATATCCATTCATTCAATAAGAAGTGACTTGAAACCATCTAAAAAGAACATTATTCTAATGATCAAACATTTTCATCATTTAAGGATATCACAATATTGCAAAGTGAAGATATAATCTGATGTTATAAGCCACAAGACACTAATTCTCAAGCATACTCTTCCAAACACAAATTAAAACAATCACGAACAATAATACGGGTTCCCATTTTACACACATAATTACATACAAGGACCATTAGACACATCAACCTTGAAGAACACTATCTTAAAACACTTACCATGAACAGGCCATCGAGACATCTCCATAAATATCCCACACATCACACCATCAATTACATAACACTTAAACCAATAATCAAAATACTTTGTTTAAAACAACAATCACTCACACCTTATAACCATAAAGACATTCTTTTAATTTAGGCATTATTTCAACGTTCTTATCACTTACTTTAAGGTATCCACTTAATTTAATTAAAAGAGTATTTACTACAAATAATTATATTTAACATAACTATATCGTTTATAAGATAACCAACTCCATCGACTGTTTAATATGAATCCTAATTATAACTTTAAAATGTAATACTAAGATGACAATTCTATAAATTACAACTTTATTATAATCCTAAGGTGATGATACTAATAAATTATTTCACATAGTAGTTTGATAAATAATTATTATTCACGGACTCATTAGATAACAAAAAAGGTAAAAACATTTAACATTTAATCAATATCATTTAAATTAATTAACCTATGAACCTGGATTTATCCTCACTTAAAAATAACTTTATCATTTAACCTTCAAGTAAAAGAACTATGTAAATGTAGAATCACTTATCTCCTTTAGTGAACCCTAAAACTTAATTAACCATCTAAATCGATTTACTTTAACTAAATACACAGTTCATTTATCTACAACAAAATTAAATACCTAATTCAATAATGTTTATTCCGTTAAAATCTTTTGTTAAATAATATTTTACTAAGCAACCTATCGAAATAACCATTTTCACTTTAATTATTTACCTAATTCATACCCTGGCACAATAATTCACAAGTAATTGTAGCAATATTTTATTCCAAGTAACCAACTACCTATTTGCCCAGAGTATCCATTAGCCAATCCTAAAAACATGCGAGGAGTTAGATATTAAGATAACATTTATTTCATTCTAAAAGAAATATAAAACAATTAAAAGATATCATGAAATTAATACTATAAAATTAAATCACCAATTAAGAGAACATGTAAGAAATTCAAGATATACTGTATATTATAATTTTCCTTAATTTAAATCTCACGTTAAAAACTTTTAACCTATTTTAATAATACATTATTTATTTTATCAATAATTAATCTAAATTTTGAAAGCACTTGTCCAATGCTCACAACACTTATTTACACCTCACCGTTGTGTTATTATACATTAGGATTTATTCGTTACACATCTTAACTAGCAGTGATGCTATTATAGACGTGGGATACATTATTATGCAATCTTGTTTGATTATTATCAATGTTTCCTAGAGGTATTACTTTAATATTCGTACAAGATTAAAACAATATACCAATATTATTATTAATTTCAAGATTGATCTACAGGGATTAAATTTAGACATTCACGATTAATTCTAACATTGATTTATACCAATGGTTATTGATGCTGTTATTATTATTATATATATATTTTTTTTTTTTTACTTACTTCCCCTTATTTCGATATACTTGAAAAGGAAACTATTTTATTCACTTTATTTATATGAATATGTTTATTTTCACCTAGAGAAGAATTATGCATCGAAAGAACCCTAAGTCATTTCCATAAAAAGAACAACCAGAAGAAAATTAAGCGAATTAAATTACAGATTAAGGGCATGAAGAGGCATACTATCTGGTGTTAAATACAGAGACTGGGATGGAAAAGAGCAGACAGATTGACAATAAAAGAAATCAGTTAACTTTTGAACTACCTATTAAGCGGCTGAGGCAGTATAACAAAGAATGCAGAGGGATCACTTAAATCTATATACCTTACCATGTTCACGTGCTTTACTGTGATGGGTTGACAATGAAACAGAGAGAGATTATTTAATTTACTACTTCTTTGCAAGTTTAAACGTTGCTGCTGTGACGGTTTGCCAATGGTTTTAGAGAGACTTAATAAATTTAGATTACCAGACTGTGTGAAGGAGCTCATCTAAGCACTGTATCCAATAACATCAATTTCTCTCAGCTTCCACTGAACGGAGGTAACTGGCAAGGGCTTCAAACATTGCGCAGACCAAGAGAATTAAAAAAATCTGCTCATTGGTCCTCAATTTCTTCGCTTGAACAATCTGTTCATTGACGGCATCAGAGAAGACACACGAACCAAGCTTCCTCCAAGTTTGAGATGGTTACGGTTGCAAAAATGTGAGAGGCCACAGTCTTGCGGACAACATTTGGGATTTTGGATAATAAAATCTGAGGGTTTATTTAATTCTATACACCCTACCATGTTCAAGCATTGCGGCTGTGACAGGTTGCCAAGTATATCAGAAAGTGAGAATTGGAGTATGGAAATACCGCCATTTCCTTGCATTGTTATCAAATCCAAAGTATTATCTACCAGTCATAAGGAAAGGAGGAAGGCGAGGTGCAAACACGTGGCTAAATAGCAGGATAAATAACATTTTCAAGTGCAGCAATTGCGAAAGATTGCCAGCCAAATCAAGCAGATTATCTATGTTTACGGTGGTCATATCAAGAGCAAGGAGAATCGAGTTTAATATAAATTAGGAATGCAAGGAGCAACAAGACAATAAAATGACTGCAGGCCAAACCAATATCAACGCTATAGTTGTGATCAATGATAGATGTTTTATTGGTTAAGGAAAATAGTAGAAACAACAAAATACAAGGGGCCAAATGCCCAAACAAAGATTGGTTACAAAACAAGCAGAGAGAGAAAAATATAAGCAAAGGTTCAATTTTCTCAACTGCCAGATGGACGATAAATAGATCATCAACAAGAACATTCCAATGGCTATATTCTCTAAGGATTTAACAACCAAAACAATCCTTTACTAATTGAAAAAAAATAAAAAACGTATAGAGAAAAATACCTGGATAATATGCCTGCCGGCTTGTTGGAAACATGGTGATGTCCCTGCTCTTTTGTTTATTCTGAAACTTTTTACTTGCTGAGAACAATTCAACCTTTGTGCTTGTTGCCCTCTCCCCCCCAAAATGAGTAACTGAAAACCCTTATGATGAAGGAGGAATCTACTCCTCTCGGGAAACCGTTCAACTTCCAGCAGTTATGAATGAATAACAGCCATGACCCTTAATTATTATTATTTTATAATTTACTCTTTAATATATGAATCAAATAGGTCATCTATTAAATATTCAATAAATATTTAATAATTTAATCTTTCTTTTAGTTACAGATAAATATTTTCACCTTAATTTATTTAAACTCAATTACAATTTTAATATTTAATTCTTGCTAATATTTTCTCACTTTATTAATTTATTAATCGAATTTAAACATTAAATGATAATTACCTTGCAATATCCTCTTTTTATTTATAACCTCTAATTATATTAAAACATTTATTTAATTATTTATTTCACAAAGAAATTAATAAAAATCTTATTTTATCACATTGTTTAATTACTCATACTTCTTTTAGTTATTATTTTAATTTAATAATTGACCATCCAAAATAGTTATCGTATCATTTACTAATATAGTTCATTCAGTTATAATTTCACTTCCCAATTAAATTAAGTTCCCTTTTAATCCTTTTTAATTTAATTAATTAAAATAATCAAAAAATCAAGACACCTCAAAATCAACTTTTCACACTACTCAAACATGCGAAAATGACATAACCACCCAACGGTCAACTTACTTAACATCAACGACGGTGAAAGAGGGCACTACGGTATAGGTGGTACCAACATTTAAAAAGATTATTTTCCTCACTCATGGGCCATAAGTGCTTGTATAGACTTGGGATGAGACGAGAAGGCCTGGAATGGCAAGATCGTTATCTTGTCCCTTCAAAAGATAACGGTTTCCGCATTGGTTTGCATGTGTGGGAAGTCGTTAGAGGTTACCAGGATATCCCAAGATGGGGGCCGGGACCTAGGAAGACTTGCCAGGATATCCCATGCAACATTGTGATGACACTTCTCCTAAGTCAACATTATGTTTGTATTCGTGATGTGATTAATTACTTAAAATCTGGAAGCATTGTAACCTTTGTGTCATGTGATGTCATATACGTATCCTATTTCAGTTGAGTCATGTTGCCTATGTTTAGAGGTTGTTGGTCTTGACCTGAAACCCTTGTTACTATCTCCTAGCATGGGGGGTGAGCCTTCGGGTATCACTTGGTTGGGTGGAACGTGCACCTTACTCCGTTGTTTTGGCATTGGCTTATGTGGATGAGACTTTCGGGTTGGAGAGCTCGTGGGATCCAGTTGCTACCTTGGTTTCATTTATGTTAGTTTCTCTTGTATTTTATTTACCCCTCATTTTATCGAGGTGGAAATTGTAATAAACAATCATGTTATTGATTTACCTCATTCTGGGAATGAGAGATGTAATTGTAATTATATAACTTCTGTCTTTGGTAACCATGAAGGATCTCATGGTCTTAATGAAAATCTCATGTATGGAATGTATGTGCTTTAATTAGTTAAGTGAATGTTGTTATGTTTCATTTCATGCATGTTGTTTTAATTTGTGATTTAAATAATCTTTGTCTCATAACCTTAGGGGATTGTTGGCTTTGTGTTGTGATCATACATGTATTTGTAATTAAACAAAAAAAAAAAATTGTGCATTTGTTTAGTAGTTTGCAACTTCCCCTAGGGTTGCGTGGCGAGGCATTACACACAAAGGTAATAAGAATTTACTTTTTAAGAACCTAGGGATGACCTTGAAGATGAAGCTCTGCCTACCATTAATTTGAGTAAAATGGATTGGTCAGTGGTTTTTGGAGATCTCTCAGAAGACTTTGTTAGCAATGAATAGGATGAAGAAATAGTTGGTGATGACCAATTGGTAGTCGAAGACTCGAAGGATGAGAAAGCAGGACTCTAGAATATTGAATGTGGCATCAAGGAAGTGGTAAGGGAAGTCATGAAGGGGATGGATGAACAACCTATGGAGGAAAGGGTTGAGGAGATGCAGGATATTGATAGGTCCCTCAATTTCTATGTTACTCAAGTCTGAGAACTACAACACAAAGTGGATAAGATGGACAATGCCTTCAATAAGTTAATAGTAATCACTTTGGGCATTATGCAAAATGATATCTTTGATATGGTGAGTGGGGAGACTAAAGATACGAAAGTCCATCGGAAGAGGAAAGCCTCTCAAGCTGTTGAGGAGAAATTGGAAGGAGCAATTTGGATCTATGGAACCAAACGAGGGTGTTGGAATAGCTAGAGAAAGAATGGAACCCTAATATTCTATCCCAAAGAATGGAACCCTAACTTTATTTATAACCCTAACCCTAATTCTATCTCTTACCATAGCCCTAACCCTAACCCCAACCTTAATTCTAATTCTTACCTAACCAAAACCCTATTCCTAGTTTTAACCATTCTATTATGTTGCTCAAATCAATTTGATTTGAGATTATTTGAGATATCCTTCAC
>VDFB02337265.1:44993-137051 GCA_007258455.2 Sequoia sempervirens
CTACTTGCATCTGGCAACTTTTCCCTCCACTGAAAAGTGGTCACCATAGGAAAACGCCTCCGAGATAGCAAAAACTGAGAGAGGTTTTTGTAGATGGTCTGAACACAATCCCATAGCCTTAGACGAAGAGTCTATAAGCATCACGGTCTCTGAGAAATAGACCTTCAAAGATTGCTTCATTTTAGCACTTTGGACTCTTAAGGGAAACTAGTGGGCAACATAGTTAACTTCTTCACAAACTTGGTTTGAAGTAATTTCATTCTTTTTTGTGCATTTAAAATGGATTTTTAAGCCTTCCACCCTAAAAGTGACCTTTAAATAACTTCAAACACCTTAACTACCTCATTCTTATTCATTTTTTTTGCAAACAATCATTTTCATTCCAAGAGGTCGAGATTTCATTTTTGCTTGTTGGATTGAATGCAGACTGTGACACAACTTTCTTTTTTCAAAAATTGTTCAACATCATTGAACTAAGAATTTATCACACATTTTCTAAGAAACAAAGGAGTACCACAAACTAAAACACATCACACTTTGGTTCTCATTGACTTGATGTACTCTTCAACATCTCTCTTCTCTAAAAGCGACCTCTAAATCACTTCAAACACCTTAACTACCCTAAAAGTGACCCTAAAGCGACCTCTAAATCACTTCAAACACCTTAACTACCTCATTCTTATTCATTTGTTTTGCAAACAAGCATTTTCATTCCAAGAGGTTGAGCTTTCAGTTTTACTTTCAAAGAAAAATCTTCCTATGCCAATGTTACACTGCATAGGTAAACCAGGTTTTGTATTGTGGACCTATATTAAGCTACCACTCTCAAGTACCAATGTAACAATGATACAATATAAATTTTTAGACTACAAGAATAAATTTGATAACTCTTGAGTGTACTAAAATAATTCTTATGATTTTTGAAGAATGTTGATAACTCTACTGCAGGAAGGTGATGAGAGATTACTTAGCGATGAAAATCTTGAGGCATCTTATGAGGAAGTCATGCCAACTAAATAAATGATCAAGCATGAAGTCACAAATTGTAGCCATGGAACTGATCCTACTGAACCTAAAGAAGATGGTTGTGTTGTTGACCGGAAGAGCACCTCTGGATGGTTGTGTTGCTAACCAGAAGAGTACTTAAAGATTTAGAGGGAGCCTACTAAACCTAAAGAAGATGGTTGTGTTGCTGACCAGAAGAGCACCTCTGGATGTTGTTTCAGTTGAGGTCTACAATGAACACTTGTACACACCATAGTATGGTTGTAGCAATTATGGTTGATATTGTGTTGAGGCAATATCTAATATCACGATGAGATGATATTCTTCTTTTCACTTATGGTTGTATCCATAGTACTAGGCATCACAATGAGGTGATTTTCCTTGTGCAGCTGGAAGTATCCTCCCTAGCTGAGAGGGAGTGTTGATGATTATTTTAGTGTTAGTCATATCCTTCCAGTGATCTCCTCTACATAAGAATAAATTAAATATAGCCAAAGCTATTTAATTTATATATATATATCAATTTGTGATTAATGCTAATTCATCAAGAGATACGAGTTAATGAAGAGGTGCATTTATGAAGAGGTCGACATGCTTGAGGCACAATTTATGTCAAATAATATTTATTATTTTATGAAGGCCGACTTCTATCTTGGAGGCGCAATCTTTGAGGAGGCACATTCTTTTTGGAGGCCGGCCTATATTGTGAAGAGTCGCATCTCTCTTAGCTTGTATATATATTAGATATTTTTCATTGTTTTGAGACATACATTTTTCATACATTCCATTTCATATCAAGTGCGAGTTAGTGAGAAACTCTTCAAGTGCAGATCGAGTTATTGTGAGAAGGCTGAGGATTATCATTTGAGAATTACATCATTGTATTGCTGTGTTGGCATCAATCTGTGGTGCATATTATTAGGCCTCATTATTGGCCTTCATTGTAAAGGAGTTGCTATTGTGATTCAATAATATAAGTGATATTATTGGCTAGTTTTTTCTCCCTCAAGAGGAAGGTTTTCCCAGGGTATCTGCTGTGTTATTGTGTTTGATTTAGAATTAATTTTCTATGCATTAAATCTTATTGATGAGCTCGAAATATGCTCATAATTTGAATATTATGATGTATTTTTAATACCCTTACTCTTATTGCCGATGGTTGTTTTAACTCTTTGATTAAAGTATTTTGATCTAAAATCAGGTAGTATCCTGTAGCAACACATTCCTATATTCATGCAGCTTAACATCTCTATGTGTTTGTATTAATTGCTCTGTTTGACCTCCTGAATGACTAATATAATGCATGTGGTTTTTTGGATAATGAAATGGATTTAATATGTGATTAATGAATGTGTGTCATGTTATTTTCCACATGTGCTTTCTTTCACTTTTTTCGCCATGTGCATCGCAGGTTGTTGAAGGAAGCATGAATGAGTCAAAGCGCAACAAATCTCGGCCCTACAGTAAAGTCCATTTCTAGCATGACATCAAGGAAGTTGTTCCAGTAAAGACTCTTTGAACGGGTCATTGGGAGGAAATCTAAATGATCATTAATCTAGGAAGAGTGGAATACTAAATTCTCTCTTAATCATGTTGAACAGATATGCCTTCATTTATGAGAAGTCTGTTCCTCGGTTTTAGGATGCATTTATGTCCACATCTTTCTTTGTTAGAGTTAGGTAGTTAGTTTCTTTTCTAATATAAACAACAGTGTGTTAAATTTAGTATTATAATGAGAAACGGTGTTTTGTGTTAGTTTTCTTACAAGCAAAACAATCAATGTATATGATTCCATGTTTATGAATAAAAGCTGATGAAGTTTTGAGTTCAATTCTTGCATAAACTGGTTGATGCTTGCTAAGGGGGCCCACTTAATGAGTATCTGTAGTTAGTTATTTATCTCCTATTGATTATAAGTTAGATTTCATTCTTGAAGGTTTCAATGCAAACTCAATCTTATATTGTTCCTGTAGCATCGGGTTTCCATCCCTGTGTTTGTTCCTGCAGCATAAGGCCAGTTCATAGTTTGTTTCTTAGTAATAGTTGTCATGATTTCTGCTTTGATTAAGTTATGCTTAAGTTAAGAAGACTTTACATTACATTCCTGTACATAAGTAGAATTCCTTCCAAGCATTTATTTCTGGTAAATTGTGACTGAAACTGGTTCTTAGTGCACATACAATGCTGCTCCATTTCAAGTATACATTCCTTGGTTTGACAATGTAAATGAACAACCATAAGAAGATGTTAGTCACTTGCTGGAATGTCCAATTCCCAGGTTAGGATTTTCCATGACTTTTATATCCTTTTGTGGAATCAACCACTAATCATAAAACTAACACAAGTAAATGGCTGCATAGCATGTGGAATGAGGGGTCAACAGGCCTGAGACCCCTTTAAAGTTTGTTTGAGTTCTTTCTTTTCATTTTTTGTGAGTTTTGTGTCAATTTTCCTCAAAGAAATGTGGTCTCATAGAATTCCATGACAAGCTAATGCAATTGATAGCTGCTCCTAGTTTTTAGTTATGTAATGTGAAGTAATTGCATAACTGCTTAGGTTGACTTTGTAAAAACTATATTGTTATTGAAATTTTTTCATCTATCAGCATCTAGTTGTTACTTATGCAATGTGAAGTAATGCTTTGAGTTTGAAAGATGTGCAATGCAATGTAATCAACAATATGAATATAAACTACATAATATTTAACCATTCTTTTTATGCTATTGTACATTGATATTTAACCATTGCTCACTTGATTAAATTTTCAAAGAGTTTAATCATGCACATGAGGAGGAAATTAAATTTTGATTGTCAACTTCTATATATATCAAATTATCCAATAATCAAGTGTATGTCCATATACAAAAATGGCATCAACGCCAACTCAAACAAAGTTTTACAATATGTGGCATATGCCATCTCGGTATCTATTCAATATTTACATGCCAAAATGTATATCTCATCCTAAACTACTGGTGGATCATCAAAATGGAGCCTCTTTGAAGCACTCGTTGGCTCTGAAGGTAGCTGCACAAGAAAAAGTCAAACCACAATTGAGATTAGTTATACTATATAATTTAAAATTGAATAATTAACATAAAAATCAATACACATTGAATTATAATTGAACTCTAAAATTGAAATCTTGATTACCTGAAATATACGTCTCTTTGAAGGGTCAGGAGTCCTAGAATATACCCCTCTCAAAGAACTAACCAAACCAACTTTTGTAACGTCAATCTATATATGTGAACAAAAACATGAAATTTATCCAAGTTAGCATAGAATTGTTAGTAATAAGAACATATTTACCAAGCACAAAATAAAATAAACACATACCTCTTTAGGCTGATATTTTTTTGTATCTCCTTTAGGTGTTTCAACACCTCCTCCTTGAGGTGTTTCCACACCTCCTCCTTCAGGTGTTTGAATACCTTCTCCTTCAGGTGTTGTGGCACTTATCAACAATGATGTATAGCTCACAACCGCCTATACATAAAAATGACAAGTACATATGAAACTATGAATCTATGTCAATGTATGCATAATCAATAAAATATCTTATAAATATTAATTCAATCAAATTTGAGTTCAATTACCTTTCCCTTATCTAACATTGTGCGTCCATAGTCTGGAGAGAATCGCACCTCGCTCACACTAGGTGTTTCCTACAAGCAGAGAATAAGATAAACATATAAGTTAATATATAATTGTATTAATGACAATTCAAATGACAAGCAAGTATACAGTAAAAAAATGTAAATGAGTGTGAAAATACATACTGTGTGCATCTTGAGGCCAAATGAAATGACCCTCAAGATGCTATCAGTCACCCGTGTGAGCTCCTCCTCAGACATTAACTGTTAAATAGACCATGTAAATAAATATTAGTACTTGATACTATCTCTTATTAATATTCATTTAAAAAAATGCAAGTTATGAATTTACACCTTGAATGTTACCTATGTAACTACTCCAATGTCCACCTCTCTAGCAGGAGAGGACTCTATAGGGTGTGTTTCACTCCCCTGCATGTGATCTGCCATAATCTCCACATCCTGGATGTCATAATAAAAAATGTCTAATGGTTGCTCAGGGGGTTGTACAATAGGACCCAAACATATTTGTTGGCACACATTGCAAATATGTGGACCTGAGGAGGATGATGCAGCAACACTGGATCCATTGCCAAGATCACCAGACTGTGGCTGAGCTACTGAAGAAGCATGGGAAACCAAAAGACCACTCAAAGAGTGAATGGCCTAGATAGTTTGTGTGGCTTCATCCTCCGTAATATCTAGATGTTGTACTGGAGGTGGCGAAGGAAGGGTAGGACGGGGAACATGTGGGTGCCTAACTACTCTAGCTACCCCTGGCCTATCCTGGGGCATACCTCCACCAACACCCTGGAAGGGTTTAATGTCAAAATAATTGACATGATGCCCTAACAAAAACTTAGCATATAATTTTTTAATAAATTTAAAAGGTACATCAAGATTATTGTTGGGTGGTTTATCAAAAACCATACACCAATGATCCCAAAAAGTTATCTACTATGCCCCTATGCGTGCACCATTTTATAGAAAGTTTTGGTTTGTTAATATTAACTGGAAAACCAGTGTTGGGGTTAATAAATAAAGAGGCTATTTGGGCTTTTGTTATTTGGAGATCTTTCACATCATCATAAGACAATCCACATACATAATATTTCCTCATGGTTTCTCGCCATGAATGAAATACATTATGTTGGGTGGAGAGGGTTTCTACATTTGTAATTGTATACCTTGGAATTTATCCTACTCTAAATGTGCAAAATAACTAAGAAATGTGAATGACAAAATACCAAGGACACCTCAAGATTAGCCAAAAGAGTGATAAACAATAAGGAAAATGGACAAAATAAGACACAAACGATTTCACCTTCCTTGTTGTTGATTTCTCCTTGATTGGCCCTTGCTTGGAATGATTTGTGTGCTCCTTCGATGATTTCTTGAGTGACTAAATGCAAGATTAAATGTGCAAAATGATTAAAAGAGATGGCTAAATGATGGCAAAGGATTGAGGATGTAAATTAGCAGCATGTAGTTATGAAAATTCAAAGTGTTCTGAGAATGCAAATTGGCAGCATAAGGTTGCTCCAAATGAAAGTGTGTTGAAAATGCCCTTGAGGAGGGGGTATTTATAAGAGAATTTGAATTCTCTAGAGAATTCAATGGTCAAGATTGATCCAACAAGGCCAAGATGAAGGGCTATGGTGGGTTGAAAACCCATAAGCCCTCACATCTTGACATGTGGAGGATGAAGTGGACAAGGGGATGTGAGGTGTAAGTGAGGTTTCAAAAAGGTACATAAGGTGGAGGAAGGACAAGCACCTTTGGGAGTGAGGAGATTTCCTCAAAAAGGGATTCCTTGTCCCCAAGTGGGAGTGAAAGGGACATTTGAGAAATTTTGGAGTTCCTCAAAAATCTACATGGGAAAAGGAAAGGTGGTTGGGGATATAAATGTGAATTAAAAATTCACATTCCTAGGATGATCTAGAGGGTAAAAGGTGGGCTCCAAAAAGGTGGGACTTGGTCACATGTGGAGATTGTGACAAGTCTAAGGTTGGTCACATGTGGAGATTGTAACAAGTCCAAGGTTCTAGAAGCCTTGGAAGGATGGAATGTGAATTAAAAATTCACATGTAAAAGAGGGGAATCTAGGAAGAATAAAAATGAATTAAAAATTCCTTTGAGAAATGATTAGGATTAATTAATCAATAATTAGAAGATAAATGAGGATTAGAAACCAACTTGCAAAAGTTGGAGGATGTGACACATCCTAATCAAGGATTAGGCATGTGCATATTCCTAATGAAGAAATTAGGAGATGGATTAGGATTAGATGAACATGACATGTGAGGAATTAAATAAATGTAATATTTATTTAATTTATTTGATGAAAAGAGGATTAAGGAGGGTAAGGTATTTAATTATTAATTAAATACCTTAGGGATTTGGCAGAATTAAAGATATTAATTAAATAATAGTAATATTATTTAATTAACTCGGATAAGAGGATGTTTAGGCGAAAAGTGATAAATTTGGATAAATTAATTGTCCAAATTTGGATGTCTACAGTAATTATTCTTGTCAATGTGGTTGACATATGGCATAATCAAGGTATTTTCTTATAAACATCACAAATTCTCCTCAATTGCTCCAATTTTTCATGAATTGAGTCTTCAATTGATGGCTACGGAGGTGGTGGAGCATTTGGCATTTCTGCATTTTGATTCTCAGCTAGTGGATTTTCATTCTCAATTGGTGGAATTTGTGCATTCTCATTCTCGGCAACCATAATGCTTGATTAAAGTTAAAAAATAATTAATCTAAAATTAGACAATATAAATGAAACACTATTTTTAAATCAAAATCCATTCTAAACTCAATTGTTTCATAAAAATTCAATCAAAAACCCTATTTTGAAAAAAAATCCACAAAAAGCATTCATTTTTTTATTATCAAAATCCATTCTAAATTCAAAATTTTCATAAAAATTCAATCAAAAACCCTATTGTGAAAAAAAATCCACAAAAAATTCATTTTTTTATCAAAATCCATTCTAAACTCAATTTTTTCAAAAAATTCAATCAAAAACCCTATTTTTAAAAAATCCACAAAAAACCATATGAAATTATTCAAATCTAAATGAAAATTGAATCAAATCAAATAAAAAAAAATATTACCTTTCCAAATCAGATATCCGTTATGCGAAGAAGCAATGCACTGTGCGCGCGCGGGTTCTTCACTGTCAAATAACTTCAAAACAGTGACTAGCTTTTTATATATATGCTTTTTTCAAATCAGATATCCAATTTGTAAAACTAGGTTTAGTGTTTGGTATGGTGACACCCGAGCCTAAAAAAGGTCAACACATTTTTTTCGTGTTTTTCGGTCGATGAAAGAAGTGTTTTTTTCCTCATTGCAAATTTTTTGCCCACCATGATCCTGCACATACCTTGTGTGATTTATTTGTAGTCTAAGGAAGAAATTTATCTCCCCATATAGAAATTTTAAAATATTTCTACATTTCTTTTGCAAACTTCTTACACATAGCTTCATTATCTCCAAAGATTATGTCATCAACATATACAACCACAATCAAGATTCGATCTTTTTCAACTTTAAAGTAAAGATTGTTATTTGTGGTACCTTTATTGAATCATTGTTGTATCAAGTACCTATCCAACCTTTCATACCAAGCTCTAGGACTTTGCTTCAATCTATGCAATGCCTTCTTCAATCTGTAGACCATATCCGATTTGTCTGATAATTGAAATCTTTCTGATTGTTCTATGTATAGCTCTTCTTTCAATTCTACATTCAAGAAATCAGACTTCACATCCATTTGGTAAACTTTGAAAGTCTTGTGTCTTGCAAAATACAAAAACATCTTTATAGCTTTCATTCTTGCCATAGGAGCAAATGTCTCCTCAAAATCTATTTCTTCAACTTGTGAGTAGCCCTTACACACAAGTATTTCCTTGTTTCTTACCATTTCTCCATTCTCATTTAGTTTTTTTTTTAGTACCCATTTAGTTCCAATCACATTTTTGTTTGTTGGTCTTGGGAGAAGTTCCCAAGTTTGATTCTTCTCAATCTACTTGTTAGGTGAAAATTTTGTAGTCCCTTTATAGATTACAAAATTGGAATTTCAGCCACAATTATTGTGAGATATAATCTCTACTCTTAGAAAGGGGAGGCACCCTTCTTTCTTCTTACAAGAACTGAAAGTAAACTACTCTAAACTTTACAATATATGCATTGCACTTATCATATGGGGATGCGTCACATTCACGATTCTCTCTTCTTTCAGAGAATATGTTTGCAATGTTCCATGGTTTTTATTTCTTGATGTGGTACAACTTTAAATAAAACCTAAGCAGTAATTTCCAATACTACTAAATTGTCAAAGAATAGTCTAGGAGTACCAGTATAATAAAGATACATAACTGAAAGGATTACGAAGGTACAAAGTCATTCCATAGTCTTCAATGATGAATTCCACAATAAAGTAACCAACTTAAATTAAGCACAAAGTCTTTAATATACTACATGAACAGATCCACGAACAACATCAACAACTTCAAGCACAAATTCTTGAAGATGATTCACCAATATTATCAATAATTACACAATTTCAAGCAAGATGTGTAGCACAAAGTCTACACAAATTAATTTGAAAGCCTTCCAATCTCAATTAATAAAACAATACTAATTCAATCCAATAATAAGATAAACTATTATGAAAGACATAAGAATATTCAAATCCATTAAAATTGATCCAACAAAAAGTTTGGTATGCAATTTAGCCTTCTTTATTGATTGAAAATAGTTTCACAATAAGAACTCAAAGTTTCAAAATTTCTTTACAAATGAGGAGCGCTTTCTTGCATTAGGAAAAAGGTCCATATTACAAAATGAGCTCCTCATATTTATAAATGGGAGCTAAAGAGCTATTCTAGGAAAACCTACCTAATTTGACTTATTCAACTTTGGAGTCAAAAATTATTGGAGTACTTCAAAATTGTTACATGTATTTACAATTTGACAAATAACATGTAAATTGTCTTCAAATAACTACAAAAACATGTAAACTACTAAAACATGGAAATTAATCGAAGGCATGATCAACTTCCTTCAACATTTTTCTTTAATAAATCATCATGTTTTTTCAATATGATTTGTACTTCATCATTTGGTACTGAAGTGTTCTTGATGATTCCTCAAGCTCTTGACACTGAATCTCTGATAGTATTGTAAGCTTTTTCATGCCTTCCAATATATTTTTTCAGATTGCTCAATGATAGTTGAAGGTCAAACATTTGATCCTTCAATGGTATTGAAAATGCTTGATCTTCAAACTACTTTTTGATCACCTCAGTAAACTGCTAGACCATATTGTTTGGGGGAAGCAACTTTTGTTCATCATCTTGTAACTTGCATGGAATTTCTTCAATCTTGTTTATCATCTTCAATCTTGTTCTTCATTGATCTCTCACATAGATTGTAGATTTTCAAGCAAGTTAGTGAGCACAGTCTCTTTGTGGATCAAGGATTCCTCAATCTCCATGCACACATCTCGATTGGGAATAATCCATAACTATTCCAATCTATCTATTTTGAGTTTCCTCATTATAGTCCAATATTATACTTTATCCTCTATGTCCTTCTCTTGAGAGAATTCATTTATTGTATCATTCAGTTTTTCTCTTATGTTCTCCATCTTCATCAGCATTTCCATGGTTGTTCTAAGCATTTATTCTCCTAGTGTATTAAACGATCAAGATAATCAACAACAATCATGCCTCTTTCTTATGCCTTTTCAGCCTTCTCAATGATAGGATTCTGGTATCAATGTAAATTGCC
Organism: Sequoia sempervirens; assembly: GCA_007258455.2. Lineage (NCBI taxonomy): Eukaryota > Viridiplantae > Streptophyta > Pinopsida > Cupressales > Cupressaceae > Sequoia > Sequoia sempervirens. The sequence goes on from VDFB02337265.1 coordinate 55,409, forward strand.
TCAGGTTCAATGATTTTAGAAGACATAGTAATCTTTTGTAATACATTTGTAAGTTGTTCTACCTTGGCCTTATAATGATCCTTCAATTTCTTTTCCTTGTCATATTTTTCAATAAGAGAATCTAAAGCTGATTGAACATCTACTTTTGCATTCTCATGAGTTATTTTTCCCAAATCAAACCTTGTGATAGAATACTGTGCAAGATCTACCTCTTCATGAATTTTATTTGGAGGAGGTTGAGCTATCTCCACATATTTCTGACCATCCTTCTCAAAAATCATCCTAGAAAGGATCTTTTATTTCTTTTTAGTCCTTGTCTTTATTGTAGCAAGTTGTGCAAAATTAAATTCATTAGGAGAGATGGCCTCCTTTCTTCTCTTTAATGATTGTGCACACAACCATGGTGGCAAAGATGATTTTCTTCAAGTTGAGTGGTGATTGGATGAGAAGTAGTAGTTGTATCTACAAAGGTTGTTGTCACAATAGGGGAAGTGTTAGTCAAAATGACCTGAGGAATTTCAACTCTGGAAGCTTGCACAAAATCATTCAAAATTTGATCTAAATCAGAAGTTGATGTGATATCAAAATACAGTGATGAAAAACTAAGTAATGAAATTGGGGAACCGGTGACATTATCAACACCCTGTCTTGGACTCTCAAACGACAATCCTAAAAGAGGTGAAGAATGCATAGAATGGATTGATACAAAAGGTGCTACTACATTAGTGACCATAGGAGGTGGGTTTAAAAATACTTTTGAAGGTGATGTTTTCATTGGAGGAATAATGGAAGAAGTTACAACATTGCTATGACGGGATGAGGTAATAAAGGGTTCCTCATGAATATTTTCATGGGAAGACATTTTCGCTTCTTAATCTACATCCTCTTCAGTCTCTTCTTCTTCTTGCACATTTTCTTCCTCTTGCATATGCTCTTGAGCATGCTAATTTTGAGCCTTTGTAGATGGCCTTTTTGTAGACTTCCCAACTTTCTTACAACCCTTGACTAAAAATTTTATTCGAGGCTTTGAAGTTTTACTTGAACTCAGAGTATCATTCCTATTTTCAATTCTTAACTATGATCTTTTACCTACTTGAACCACAACTTCATCTTCTGATCCTATAAAGAAAGGTTGTAATTGAAGATCCCTTTCATCAAACCAAAAATTATTGTTAGCTAAGATTGGTTGGAACCTTTTCCTAATTGATATCACCTCCTTTCGTGACTATTGAATTGGAGGAAGAGGTGCAGTTGCAATATTTTGATGCATGAGCATCCAATAGTGTAGGGAAATACTACATCACCCAAAAAAAAATGTTGTCTTTATTTTCTTTAGTTGTGTTGAGTCCCATGATGGCACTTAAGGGGTATAAGACTGTTAGGTGTGAAAAATAGAAAAAACTAGGAACTTACTATTTTTAGTAAGTTCGTGTAAACGGGCTCGTATGGATGTGAAAATTTACCCCAAGGAACATAGCTGAAAAAAATTTATGGTCACAAAAGAATCACCTCAATACCCTACACGGTTTGAAAGAAATTAAAGTTTCCATCTCGAAAAATTTCTCCAATGCAGCTTAAAATTCAGATATAAAACTTTGGAGGCCCCAAAACAACTCAAAAAGTGGTTGAACTGACCTATGGTGGGTTCACACATTGTAGAGCTTGTCGAGAGATTTCTAACAATATACAATAATAGAAAATTGGACACCTGGACCAAAAGTTATGGCCCCGTGAAGTTGGTCCTCAAAAAAAGTGAATTTTATAAAAATTTCTTCCTAGGCCAAAAATCGAATGACGAGACTTTTGGCACAAAAACAAAAAGGGAAAATTTGAACTTTCTAGAACATTCTAGGGTGCTTATTGGGGAAAATAAAAAGGGTTAAGTGGGGGTTGTAGAAGGTGGCCCTGATAGTGCAGATTGTGGCTCCGAATAATAGATTTTCTTTTTAGAGTTGATTTCATTGTAATGAATCAAGCCCATGAGGTTGTAACATGTAATATTTGAATTTGTAATTTCATTTTATGAAAATAATTGAAAATGAGTCATTTTGTTGTCTCACATTTTCTGTGTTGATATTTGTTGTGATTTCTGTGGGTTTTGGGTGGTGTGGCCCTCATCAACTAGTATTAGAGTAGGAGTTCTCGATCCTATAATAGAGCATTGAATGTGAAGTAGTTGTAGCAGGACCCATAAGTGTGGGTTGAATTCAAGATTCCTCCAAGAATTACTCAGTATGGAAGAGGTAGATCCTGAGGTGGTGGAAGAGATCTACCTAGAGATGAAATAAGAGCCCTTATAAGGCAATTAGAAACCTTGCAAGAAGAGGTTCAAAGAAGAGATGTGCAACAAGAAAGACATGATAGTGAAGATGAAATAGAAGAGGAAATGGAAGAGGAAGAGTAGGATCCAATAGATCCTAGAGAAATAAGATTGCTGCAAGTGATCTCAAGCATTTGGAAGATACCTAGAATGAAAGTTTCAACTTTTAGTGGAAATCTTAATCCTGAAAAATTGATTGATTGGATCAATGACATGGAGGAACTTTTTGAGTTTGAGGAGATTGAAGATCCTCACAAAGTGATATTTGCAAAGAAAAAATTGAAAGGTCATGCTAATATATGGTGGAAAGAGGTCCAGTTAGAAATAGGAAGACAAGGGAAAGATAAAATTTCTAGATGGGACAAAATGGTGGAAAATTTGAAGAAACAATTCATTCCAGTTGATTGCGAATTGGAGCTGGTCAAGAAGATGCAGAGCTTGATGCAAGGGAAAAGGATGGTGAAAGAATATACAAAGGAATTTCACAAGGTCCTAATTCAGATAAGACATTCTGAGGCGAATAAAGAGAGTTTCTCGTTATATTAATGGGTTGAAGCCAAGCATACAGGAAGAAGTGGCACTGGTAAGAATGACCACCATTGAGGATGCTTATCTATTTTCTCTAAATATTGAAGAATGACTAAACAAGAGGTTTGAGAACAAACAATGAGGTGGAGTCGTGGAGGAAAGACTAGTAGATGGTCATATGGAGGTCGAAATGAAGATCAAAAGAAGGGTGAAGGCTCCAATAGCGGCCAGAACCAGAAAGGAGATAACACCTATTGTCCTCATGATCAGAATAATGAAGAACAAAGAGGAAGGGGAAGATTTGGACGAGGACTAGGAAGAGGAGGCTTCCATGGAACCTATTTCTAGTGTGGAGAAGAAGGACATAGAGCCTATGTGTGTCCTCAACATCAAGGAAGGACAAATAGAAGACTTGAGGGTAATGCACGAGTTGCACATGTTGATGAAGATTCTGAGTCTTCACATTTTAAGGATGCAGAAAGAGGAGAGGTTCTTGTTACTAGAAGAGCTTTGCTGAATGAGGAGAATAAGCCAAGTACTCAAAGGAATAATATTTTTCGCACCAAATGTAAGTGTGAAGTTAAGGTTTGCAATGTTATTATTGATGGAGGTAGTTTTGATAACCTTGTTTCAAAAGAAATGGTTATTAAGTTTCGGTTGGAGAGAAGAAGGCATCCAAACCCATATCAGATTGCTTTGTTGTAGAAGGACCATAAAGCCTTGGTAAATGAACAATTTCTGGTAAAGTTCAAGATTGGAAATTACCATGATGAGGTATTATGTGATATTATTCCTATGGATGTTTGTCATATGTTGTTAGGAAGACTGTGGCAGTTTGATTGATGAGCAATACATGATGGACATGCCAACAACTATTCTTTAACAAAGGATGGAGTTCATCATAAGTTGAAGCCCTTGAAAGAGGTAGAGGAAAAGGTATGCAGTAATGCAAGAATTTTTCTAGTTGATGGAAGAAAGTTCCTAGAAGGTATGAAGCATGAGCATATGTGTTTTGCATTGATCCCTAGAGTTGATAAAGAAGATACTATTGAGGTACCTATAGAGGTTTCAGATTTGTTGAATGAGTTTCAAACTATTATTTCTGATAATGTACTTGAAGGTTTTCCTCCTGTAAGAAAGATTATTTATCAACTAGACCTGATTCCTAGAGCCAGTTTGTTGAATAAGGTAGCTCATTATATGACTCCAATAGAGAGTGAAGAGTTGAACAAATAAGTGCAAGAGTTGTTGCAGAAGGGATTGATCAAAGAGAGTTTGAGTCCATGTGCAATATCGATAGTACTAGCACCAAAGAAGGATGGGGAATGGTGGATGTGTACAGATTCTAAAGCCATCAACAAGATCACCATCAAGTTTATATTTTCCTTGCCAAGAATGGATGACATTATGGATTGTTTGAGTGGAGTTGAGTACTTCATGAAGATAGATATGAAGAGTGGATGTCACCAGATCCAAATTAAAGAAGGAGATGAATGGAAGACAACCTTCAAGACTAAGGAGGGCTTATATGAGTGGTTAGTCATGCCTTTTGGGCTAACCAATGCGCCAAGCACATTTATGCGGCTTATGAATGTGGTATTGAAATAATTTTTGGGAAAATTTGTTATTGTTTATTTGGATAATATTTTGACTTTTAGTAAGACATTGGAGAAGCACTTGATGCATATTCGAAGAGTTTTTGAGAAGTTGAGGGAGGAGAAGCTGCTAATTAATTTGAAAAAATGTAGTTTTGTGAAGAGAGAGTTGGTGTATCTGGGATTTTTTGTCTCTGTAGAGGGTTTCAAAATGGATCTAGAGAATGTGGGAGCTATCATTGAATGGCCTACTCCAAGGAGTGTTACAAAAGTAAGATAATTTCATGGTCTAGAAATCTTTTACATAAAGTTTATTAAGAATTTTAGTAGTATTTGTGCACCTCTAACTGAAGCAATGAGAGGGGGTAGAAGAGAGTTTAAGTGGACTACAGGAGCAGCCAAAATTTTTGACATGTTGAAGAAGAAAGTTACTGAGCAACCTATTTTGGCACTTCTAGATTTCAATAAAGTTTTTTAGGTAGATTGTGATGCTATTGGCACCACCATAGGAGTTGTTTTGATTCAAGAAGGTAAGCCCATATCCTATTTTAGTGAGAAGCTAAATGATGCTAAGAAGAAATATTTTGTCTATGATCAAGAGTTTTATGTTATAGTTCAAGATTTGAAGAAATGGAGACACTATTTTTTTCTAAAAGAAGTTGTTTTATATACTGATCACTAGGCTTTGCAATATCTGAATAGCCAAGGAAAGTTAAATCAAAGGCACTTAAAATGGGTTGAGTTTTTGCAGAGTTATACTTTTGTTTTGAAGCATAGGAGTGGAAGGTCAAACAGAGTTGTAGATGCCTTAAGTAGAAGGAAAAATTTGTTGATAGAGATGAATATAGAGGTTGTCAGGTTCAATGAACTCAAGAGTTTGTATCTAGAAGATCTAGACTTTGTAGAAGCTTGGAAGGCTTGCTTGGAACCTATTACATTGGATAGGATGAGATGGTTGGATTTCTTAATCCAAGATGGGATGTTGTTTAGAGGAAGCCAATTGTGCATTCTGAGGAGTTCTATGAGAGAGAATCTAATCAAGGAGAAGCATAGTGGAGGATTGGCTAGACATTTTGGTGGAGATAAGACCATTGCTCTTGTCAGTGAGAATTATTATTGGCCATAGTTACAACAAGATGTGAATAATTTTGTATAGAGTTGCAAAGTATACCAGATGGTGAAAGGAACAAGTCAGAATACTAGATTGTATTAGCCATTACCTATACTTGAGAGGCCATGGGAGGATATTAGCATGGATTTTTTTCTTGGCTTGCCAAGGACACAGAGAGGGCATGATTCCTTATTTGTGGTGGTGGATAGATTTTCAAAGATAACACATTGAATTTTGGGTCATAAGACCAATGATGTTGTTCATGTTGCAGAGTTTTTTTTCAAAGAGGTGGTGAGACTACATGGTCTACCAAAGAGTATAGTTTCAGACAGAGATACCAAATTTTTTGTTTATTTCTCGAGGACATTATTGAAGAAGTTGAAGACAAATTTGAAATTCAGTTCTGCACACCATCCATAGACTGATGGAAAAACATAGGTGGTGAATAGGAGTTTGGGTAGCCTAGTAAGATGCTTAGTAGGAAATAAGCCTAAGGTATGGGATTTGATTATACCACATGCAAAATTTTCTTACAATTCTGTCAATAGGAGCACTAGTAAATCACCATTCCAAGTTGTATATGGGAATAGTCCAAGAACTGCTTTTGAACTGAGGAAGATGGATAAGGGGGAGAAGAGTAGTGCTGAGGCTGAAGATTTTGCTAAGAACCTGAAGAATTTACACAAAGAGGTGAAGAAACATATCAATAAGATGAACTCACAATATAAGGTTGAGGCAGATCAAAAAAAGAGGTATAAGGAATTCTAGGTAGGAGATGAAGTCATGGTTCATTTGTGAAAGGAAAGTTTTCCAATTGGTACATACAACAAGTTAAAGATGAAGTTTGGGCCATGCAAGATCCTGAAGAAGCATGATTCAGGAAATGCTTATGAGGTAGAGTTTCATAGTGGAATAAAAATTTCTCCTATGCTCAACATTTTTGATTTGATAGAGTATCATGAAGGTGATATAGAGAAGGGATAGATAAATGAACAGTTGAAAATTCCAGCACCTACTTCAGAGAAGGAAGAGATAGAAGAAATCTTTGATAGCTGTGTGGGTAGAAGCACCATAAATAGGCAATATGCAGAGTACTTGGTGAAATGGAGAGGAAGGCATGCTGAAGATTCATCATGGCTATTTGAGGCTAAGGTTAACCATCTTGGTTTCCCTCTAACTCCTAAGAAGTGATAGGGTCACTTTTCAAATTACCCTGGGTGTCTAACATAGGAGCAACCAACGGTGTAGGGAAATCTTGCATCACCCAAAAAAAATGTTTTCTTTATTTTCTTTAGTTGTTATGAGTCCCATGATGGAACTTAAGGGGTATAAGATTGTCAAACATCAAAAATAGCAAAAAATGGGAACTTAGTATTTTTAGTATGTCGGCCTAAACAGGCTCATATGGACGTGAAAATTTACCCCAAGGAGTAGAGCTAAAAAATATTTCTGGTCATGAAAGAATCACCTCAATACCCTTCATGGTTTGAAAGAAATTAAAGTGTTCATCTCGAGAAATTTCTCCAATGCAGCTTCAATTTCAACTATAAAACTTTGGAGGCCTTGAAACAATTCAAAAAGTGGCCGAATCGACCTATAGCGGGTTCATGCATTGTAGAGATCGTCGAGAGCTTTCCAATAATATGAATTAATAGCAAATTAGACACCTGGATCAAAAATTATGGCCCCATGAAGTTGGTCCTAAAAAAAAATGAATTTAATAAAAATTTCTTCCTAGGCCAAAAATCGAATGGTGGGACTTTTGGCACCAAAACAAAAGGGGGAAATTTTAACTTTCTAGAACATTCTATGGCAGTTATTGGGGAAAATAAAAAGGGTTAAGTGGGAGTTGTAGAAGGTGGCCCTGATAGTGTAGATTGTGGCTCTGAATAGTAAATTTTCTTTTCAGAGTTGATTTTGTTGTAATGAATCAAGCCCATGAGGCTGTAGCATGTAAGCTTTGAATCTGTAATTTTATTTTCTGAAAATAATTGAAAATGAGTCATTTTTTTGTCTCCCATTTTCAATGTTGATATCTGTTGTTGTGATTTCTATGGGTTTTGGGTGGTGTGGTCCTCATCATATTTTTCCTTTCATATTCTTCATTCAGAACATCATCTTCATCCTCCATATCTTTTGGAACATCTGCAAGATCCAACTCCCTTATTTGATCTAGAGTAAGCCTATAATAATCAAATCTCCTGATTTCCCTTTCCATCCTTATATCAGCCCAAATATCCTCAATCTAATGAATATGGGATAAATCCATTTTGATTTGAGCCTTCATTCCTCTATAGTCAAAATTTGACCTTGCCTTAAATAATTTGATTGTTACCTACTACATTTCATATTCAACTTGTTTGGCCTTATGAGAAGTCAAAACAAAATACCTTCCAATTGAAAAAGAAAATTTAAATCCTTGTTTATGAGCATCCATCCTTTGATTGTGAACAACTATGATTGTCCACATAGATCCATCAAGATGTTCTTGTCACTAGGATATCTGGGAAACATGTATGGATAACTTTCATAGCATCCTACTCTCAAATAAGTGAAAGTAGGAAATTGTAAAAACAAACATCCATATTTATTCATTGTTTTCCAGGCTTCATCCCACATGCTCTTGTTTCCTAATTCACAATTGAAAGCACATAGGAGTGGCCCAAAAAATGCATGGTTCACCCTTATAAAGTGATGAATGCTTCCTTTAAGAGTGATCTATGAAAATTATTTATGGATTGGTACAACCTTTCTGTCACCTTCAGTAAACAAGCCTAAAATTTTTCTCATTGAGGCTACATTGTAGACCAAGTATGAGGTCATATAGAACTTATGAGTTTTGTGTACTTGAGTCAATTACTCATGAAGAGCACTGTTGATCTCCTCCCCCTTGAAGATATGTTGTTTTTCCCTCATAATGATCTTAATATATTGAGACATCCAATATTTAAAATAGAATGAATTTGACAAACCATACACTCTGCTAAGAAGAGTTATGATGTCATTTACCTCTTCAATTTAGTCACTTCGAGGAGAGTTCTTTGGCCATCTATGAATACCTATTCTATGTTCCTTCAACCATTCACTATTGATATGTCTTCTTGCAGAGTTAGGATATTTCTCAAATTTTTCTTGTGCAGATTCTCTAGAAATCTCTACATATGATTCAAGATTTGGGAACTTGAACATGTTATGAAAGAAATCTGCTCCTAGATCCATTATCACTTTTCCACTGGAGTTGATGACCTTTTTGTCATTTCTATTATAATGGGAAGCAACTTGTAACACAAATTTTGTATTTTGGGTAGCCACAAGGTGTAGGCCACTGTAAAGTACCAACTTCATCCCTTTAGAACTCGACTACTTCTTAGTTCTTTCCACAAAATATTGCATACCCATATGACCAATTTCAGTATCCCTGATCTCATCCATATTTCATGTGACCACAAGAGAAAGTATACCTTGGTACTTTTATTTCATATTTTCCTTCCCCTTTGAAGGTTATGGATCAGTCATTGGAAAAAAAACTAACTTTAGAGGAATGCAAGGATGATATCTCGATATGTGTGCATAAAAGAAATACAGAACATGATTAGCATGATTTAAATGTTAGGATAAACTTAGGTTACAAAAATAGCTAAGTATGGAGAAAGGAATGATTGCATGAAAAATTCAGGTTTAGAGTGTGATGGCACGAGAAATGGAGCATGAATGGTTGATTTGGAAAAATAGAAAGATTTCCAATTTTAGGAAAATTTGCATGATAATGAGTATTTGAAATGGAAACTTTCAAGAATGATGCTTGGTAAATTTGTAATTTTTTCTAAGAAACCAACATTATATTTGGGAAATTTCATAGTTATTTTGCAATTTTAACAAAAAATTCTACTCTTGTAAGCTTTGGAAGATACTTGAAAATATTTGCATAGTCGAAATTTTTCAACTTTACAAGTACTTAATCATTTTTCTTGCTAGGTTGGAAAGAATTTCTGACACTACAAGTGAGGTACAATAAGTTTCTTTTTGGGTTGGGGAAAGACCCTGACCCTACAAATATTGGGTTGGTCTTCTTGTAGGATCGGTGAAAAACAATGATACTACAAGCCTTGCATGGGTTTTAACTTGTACACTTGGTGTTTTAAGTTGACCTTACAAGTACAAAGGAAATTACTTGTAGGCATGGGAAAATTTCCCACCCATACAAGTATCATAGATAGGTCTTTACTTGTAGGATAAAAAAAAATTGTTAGGATAAAAAAAAATTGTTGATACTACAAGAAGGAAGCCAATATGTTTAGGTTTTATGCACCTTCGGCAAAATATGCCACTTCAAAATTTCCAAATGCTTGAACTCTATTGGTTATTTTTTAAGAACTTAACTTAATCTCAGTCCTTACCTATGAATCTTTTAGAACTCAATTATCAACAAGGTTGAGGATTGGCCAACACTTAAGTGAAGCACTTAGAACCTCACTTCTTCTCTTCATACTAGACAATCTTTGAATTATCAATTCTTGGTCATTATTATCTAAACACTAATTAAATCTATCTCGACTTTGTTCAAGATTAGTATGTTGTGAGAATGAACAAAATGAAACATCAAGATTACCATTACATTGATCATCCTTTTCTTTCCTATTTATTTCATCTTTATAATGTGTATCAGGAGAACAAACACTTGCAGCCATATACCCTTTCATCATTGAGTATTTAATAGTATTTTCTATGTCCATAGCAATATAATATGCTTGTTGCAATGTTGTAGGATCTTTATCCCTTATCAAATAACTCATTTTATGTTCAAAAGCACCTAAATATGTTTTATGGCTTGGAATTGTCCTCATCATTATTTGACACTAACAGGGGATTTTATTTGAATGTATCCCATGCCTTGGGATATTTCTATTTATTATGGAATGGTAAGTCCTTTATGGACTTATTCTTTTAATTATTTTTCCCTTAAAGTGGATTATTTTTTAAATGTTGTGCTTTCCGAGGGGAGCCTTAGTGATGTGATTGTTGATTGCATCTCCATTGAAGCTAAGGATTTGAGGTTAATTTTCATCATGACAGATAATCTTTGCATCTCCTTTTCATTATGCCCTTGCTTATTTCCTAAGTCTCTTTCAATCATACATCCTTCTAATTGGAGTTTGGCTTGCAATTGGATTATATTATCCATCATTATTTTTTGTTGGGGCTATTCTCACATGGATGTGGGTTCTCTATGAGGATTGGTAGAATCTGGAAGAAATTTATTCACTCTCTAATTTTTATCTATGTTTTTACTAGATCCTTTTGGATGTTGTGCAATGATAGTGTCCTACTAGCAAAGGTTTGGTATGCTATTTTTTTGCCAAATTGTGGCAACAACTATATTATTGTATTACTTACTAACTTTTTACCCACTAATGCGAATGTTGTGAAGGGTAAAAATTCTTTCATCTAGTACATTGTCACTATAATTCCATGGGGGTCCCAAGAAAAGATCAAACTCATTATCCTATGTGCCTTTGTTGTAGAATGTAGAGCTCTAGAAGCTCTTTGAAGAGGTTGGTATGACACCATTATTTATGGCGATGTGTGGGTATAATGAAGATATAATTGCAAAGTTTTACAACTCTTGGAGAGTGGATAGAGTTTAGATTGGAAATATTAGGTTTCAAGTGTCCCCCAGGATGATTGTAGTAGCGACTAGTCTTTAGTATAGTGGCCTAAGGGTGTCCAAAATAAGTAATGGAAATTACCAGAGGTTTATGGATAGCTTTCTTGAAGGTGATGAAAAGCTTTGGAGATGCCAAAGTGGCTATGACAAGGGGAACCTCTTGACCCATTATGGCGTTGTTAGTGTGAACATCATGAAGTATTTCACCCTAGAAGGGTGCTACACCATTGTTCACAAGTACTATTTTCCCTTTCTCTATCACATTTGTACGAATGAAAGAATGAATATATCTATTTTTATGTTTTCATCTCTCAAATAGTGCAAGGCTAAGGGTGCCTCACCCCCCTCCACCAGGGTCTAATCTAGTGCCTTTATAACTATGCTTCTACAATTACCCCTATTGATACCTTCTGGTGATATCCCTACTAGTAATGTTGCCCTTGTGTCTCAAGTAGGACCCCGCCCTTGCCCCTCTTAGGCTAATTCCTTTGGTGTGGGTACTTTATCTATGAGACCTCCCTCCAAGTAATTCCATGTTGTTCCCTCTAGTTTGAAACAAACCTCTATTAAAGGCCTTCTTACCAAGGGAAACCCTGTTGCTTAGAATTTGAAAAGAAAACAAGCCAATTTTAACCCACTTGGTAGCCTCTCTGGTACTAAAAGGAAATTTTGTGATAGTGTTGAACCTAAAACTACCAAAATAGACACTATTGAGATTATAAACAAGGAGGAGCAAGGAAAATTGGAAGATTATAGTAGTGGGAAGGGTGAGAGAATGTTGGTAAGGCTCATGGATCAATCTGCCAAAGGTAAGAAACTTTGCTTCAAAGAACCTGGGGATGACCTTGAAGATGAAACTTTACCTACCATTAATTTGAGTGAAAATTAGTGGTAAGTGGTTTTGGGAGAAGATCTCTCAGAAGACTTTGTTACCAGTGAATAGGATGAAGAAACAGTTGGTGATGACCAACCGGTGGTCAAAGACTCAAAGGATGAGAAAGCGAAAGGACTCCAGAATATTGAATGTGATGTCAAGGAAGTGGTAAGGGAAGTCATGAAGGGGATGGATGAAAAACCTATGGAGGAAAGGGTTGAGGATGTTGGTTGTTTTTTTTCTATAAACCAGGTTGGTCTCCTATTCTACCTATGGAGTAGCCAACTCCAATCAAGGGCAGCTCAGAGGACCTGGACCAACTGACAAGATTCAGTCAAAGACTGAGATCTTCTGCACTTTAGGCTCTGCAGAACCAGGGTAGGTATACCCACACAATGCCTTAAAGAAGACCAGACATTGCTTTTTATAGCAGATAACTCCTGATGTCAAGTGTTGAGGACCTCAAATGGGGCTAGATTCTCAGTAGCTCAACTTTGAAGCAACTAGGAGGCAGGACAAGACAAACTAAACAAAATATATTCAATGATTTGTAGATTAAAAGGTTTATGAGAGGAACCAGGCCGCAAGACAGATCAGTGCCTAATCCAGGGTCACAGAGTCACACACAAAAGATGGAATTCATCTACAAAAAGGACTCAATCAGTGGATTTTGTTTTGCTAATGCCTTACATCAGCTATCAGTGCCTTACACTAACAATTCGGCTCTTGTATCAAGTAGACTCTTCTTACCAAATCCATCCTGCAAACAAGTAATCACTACTATCTATTGAAAGGATTTAACTGCTTCCTTGAAGCAGACCTATCAAAAAATAACACAGTCCCATGAAGTATGAGAAGATGAAAAAAAACACCTTATGCATTTATTCAAATGATTAAAATCCTACAAATGTGGAGACAATTTGATGATATGCATGAAAGATAAGCATCTTCATGTATTCCTGCTTAACTGATTGCATTTACAGAGGAATTCAACATTACAGTTTACAGACTCAAAAATGACCTAGGACCAAACCCTAATCTATCTCAGACCAATCCCAGAACTCAGAAAGATGTGGAACCAGAACACCAAGGTTCAAAATCCTTACATCTGACCATGAAATTCTCCTTTATAGGAACAGGAGAAGCAACAAGCAACCAGCTAGATGAGATTACATGTCATCAGTTGACAGGACAAACCCTAAATAGCATGCAGGCCACATCACCAGTCCTACACCCACCTCATAGGATATCAATAAATGCTTTGTCAGGTAGTTCAGGGAGAATATCACGCAATTAGGTTGAATCGAGCAAGTACAGGAATGGGCGGCCATGGTAGTCAGACCAGGAGGGTATACCAGTCACATCGCTCGAGGATATCCGTGGGTGCAATCATCACAAATCCAGAGGCCACAAGTGCAGAAGCCAGCTGTTTCAACCACCTCTCTTCACTAGACAGCCCGTTGCCCAAATTTTGCAATTAATTTCATCCCTACTGCACCAACTCGCACCAGCAATCGAGGCTCAGGACCAAATCGAGGTCAACATGCCGATCTACAAAATCTTCATCGTCTTCATTCTCGAGCCACGGGCCAAGTGACCAACCACATTAAATGCGTCCCTAGTTCAATTCATGTTGGCCACAACTTCCAGCAAACCAGTCGGCGTGACACCGCGGAGTCGGGAAGACACTATGTTGAGAACCCAAAGTCTCAGTGAGCCGCCATGTCAATTGACATCTTAATCTCAGTTGTCGATCATCGAAGATTGGATGACGCTCATTGAATCCAAGTGAACCATTGAGACAGGTCTGCCTTTGACTCCCACGCCTGCCAAGTTCCTCAGGTGGAAGAAGTCCACATGTCGGCACCTCACTCATCTCTCAGGATATAACAATCCCCCAGCTATCAATGGCGAGCCCAGCGAGAGCTGTTGATCTTCACCATCAGCATCCAATAACCGTCGATCCCAGCGAACCTCGGCAAGTCACACGCGACATCTAGTCTTCAAATAAACCTCGGGCACCTTTATCCATTCAATTAAAACATCGTCGTCCACCCTCAACATGTACGCCTTGATATCCCTTAAGTAGCTCGAGACTTAACTTGCCATCATAGTCAGCAAGACATAAAGAGGTCGGGGAGACCACAGGCCGAGAATCATATGTTACATCAAGTGCTCATCATAGTTGGAAAGGGGCCACCAAGTTGGCGAAACATCCCAGCGAAGTCACCGAGCACATCGGCTAGACATAAGGAAGTCGGGGAGACCTCCGGCCGAAATCCACATATTGCACCGAAAGAACCATAAAGTCGGGGAGAGATGGCCAGGTTAGCCAGACATCATGGCGAAGTCACTGCAGCCGAAGGGATGTCACACTGAGCGCCAAAGGGGCCGTCAAAGTCGGCAAGACAAGCAGGGGTTGGGGAGACATCTCCTCGACACAAAGAAAACAGGCCAAGAAGAGGGGGTCTCGGGGAGACATCCCGAAGTCGGGAAGACATCACCCCGAAGAAAATAACTCTCACCGACGAGCCTTTGAAAGAAAACCCTCATGCGATGTCGTTGTGACTTTATGTTTCTTTTGCTGATGCAACCTTCTCCCTTATGAATGTCGCTATAGTATACTGTCATCGGGGAGACCTCTTGTAGAATATATTGTGTCATACCGAGAGCCCTTCATTCACTCGAAGTCACCGAGACATTCAAAACCTATGCCGAAGGAAAACCAAAGAGCACCCGTTGCCGAGAGACCTCCATACGCACTTGTCAGTGAGACCAAGAGGAGCTCGCTGAGATGTTACACTGAAAGCCAAAAGTCACGCCGAAGTGGAAGTGGGGCCGGGACCAAGAAAGATAAGGAGTCAGAGCCAGAGCGGGGAACAAAAAGGAACAAAAGAGACTAGGACCAATAACCATCCTGCTTCCGCAAAAGACCGCGGAGGCAGAGCCGAAACCGACATGAGACAGAGAAGCCGCGGGGCCAGGAGCGGGACAAAACCCAAAATAGGAAACCTGAAAAAGGTTCCAAAAATGATTCACGTCCCGATCCCGCGTCCGCCAAAGGAAACCAAAAACAAAGACAACCGAAGACGCGGAGTCGGGGCTGGAATGGAACCCGAAAGAGAAACCAAAGGCCAAAATTCAAATTCTGATTCCATTCCGGCTCCGCCCCCGCCAGACAAAGAAAAAAACAAGGCAAGGAAGAAAAGAAAGATCTAGCCATCCGAGACATGAACACTTAGCATGCTGAGCTCAACCCTGGTGGGAGCCCATTTACCCCACGTGCCAAAATGGAAAACACCCCATAGCTAGATTTTTATCATGAAAAACAAGAGCAAACAACTGGAAAATGAGAGAACCAAAATAGGCACTAATAGAGGATATGTAGGATATTGATAGGTCCCTCGATTTCTATGTTACTCAAGTATGAGAACTAAAACAGAAAGTGGATAAGATGGACAATGAATTCAATAAGTTAATAGTAATCATGTTGGGCATTATGCAAAGTGATATCTTTAGTATGGTGAGTGGGGAGACTAAAGATAGGAAAGGCCATTGGAAGAGGAAATCCTCTCAGGCTGTTGAGGAGCAATTGGATGAAGGAGCGATCGGATCTATGGAACAAAACAACAAGGTTTTGGAATAGTTGGAGCAAGAATGGAACCTAATCTTCTATCTAAAAGAGTAATTTGGGTCTTTTGGGTCTATTTTTTTAGTTTTTTTTATCTATGTTCTTACTAGGCTTGTGTGCCCCTCGATCAATTAGACTCGGTTATGTTTGTAGGGCTACTATTTTTTTCCAGTGTTTAGTTTCTGTCGTTTTAGGTTGTTTGGTGTCGGTCCTGCTGCAGGGTGTTGGTTGGTTTTGTGCCCCATTTGTTTTTTTGTGTTGTTATATTTGCCTATGGGCCTTGTTCCACTTTCTTGTTGGGTTCAAGGGCCCTTTCCCCTGCTTCAATCACCAAAAAAAATGCGCTTGTAACTCCCATAAAAATAATAATAATTTTTTATTACATATATAATGAAGCATAGTTAGTGACTATATATATTTTTATCAAGTTTGAATGACTAGATCAAGAAATATAATTACATATAATATATGTATTTTTACATCATATGAAGATAATAATAAAACTAAAAAAAACATAAATTTAGTTTATTCAAATTATAAAAAATATTTGGTTAGAAAGATAAAACTAGGTTGATGTTGTAGTCGTGTTTTAAGAAAATTATTGACATGAATATGTAATGTTTTTTATTAATAAGGAAAAAAGGTTTTGTAAGGGTGTTACACCCCAATTGTATAATTACTACTTACTATTTATGCATAGAGTAAGAATGGATGTAATGAGAATTCTAGAGTTGAATAAAATATGCTTGAACCTTGTTATGAATATGAATTTTTTCACATATGATGATTGTCTCTTTTGATGTTACTTTAGTTGATGTCATCCTTGGTGAAATATTGCATTTATGTGAATGAAAGTTTATTGAATTATATTTATTCTAACTTTTGGAGATGTATATGTATATTTCATATGTTATGAACACTTGAATGTCATGAGCATGTGTTAGTGGATGCAGGTATGTGTTACATTCCACTAGGCGGAGGGGAAGTATCACTCGGGAGAAGATCATGGTCAGGTAACTAGTAAAGTAAACTATTTGAGCATACACACACACCATATTAGAGTGTTTTTAGAACTGAGTTAGTTTGTGGGTTATAGGTAAGTCATTCTTAGCTTGTTTGAATGCAATAGGAGTCTTGTTTACTTCTGCATGCTTTTGTAGGTGATGTTTATCTATTTGGGATTTTGAGATCTTTCTTGTATTCTTACTATCATAGGGATAAGTGGGATGTAGGTGGAAGTATGTTTATATGTATGCACATGCATGTCAATGTGATCTAACGACACATATATGCATATATATAGATATACCACATGTACACACATATCAATATGATGGTAATGTAAATGGATGTAAGTGAATCAGATGTGGATATATATATAAATATATATATATATATATATACACATATCCTTATGTATATGCATATCGATACAAGCGAATGTTAGCAAATGGAAATGCTCATATGGACATCTGGATTGATATGGTATACCTACATATATATGTGTACATAGAGGGGTGATCCCACAATACTAGTTTACAATTTTTGGCCAAACTAGATATTGAACTGAACTTTTTTTCACTAAATCTTCACTTTTGGGCACCTATAGCGGCTAAACCATGAGGAATTTGAAGATGATACAAACTAGTGATTTGTGAAATTTTGTCTATAGATTCTAAATATATTTTTTTCAAATTTTTTGGAATCAAATTGCACGTATTTTTCTATCTCCTTCGAAAACTAGCTTTTAATAATAAACACCATTTTTAAACAGTGATGTTATTGGTTAACACATTATTTTTTTTCTATGAAGGATAAAATTCTAATTTTTTCGAATTTATATTTGTAACTATGATATCTAGTGCATGGAATTGTTTTCATAGCATTTCATTGAATATTTTTTTATTAATTAAGTTTCAAAGTCAAACTAGTTACAATTTAGACATGATTTACTGGTTAAAACATAACTTTTTTTGTATGTATCGAAATTCATTTTTTTGTTTTGTTGGATCAAGTACACCAATATCTAGTGTACTAATAATTTTCAAAAAAAAATTATTTGATAATCTGCTATTTTTCCACATCTGCAGAATAGAGAGCTTGATTTTTGATTAAAAACCTACATTCACAAGAAATAAAAAATAAATATAATAATCAAATTAAATTTAATTAAAATTATACTTTTTTTGAAGCTTATAATAAGGATTACATAATTACAAAATAATTTTTAAATGAATTCATTTGATCCCCCAAAATTTAAATCAAAATTAGTTTTTATCAACATTTTGATAGGTATAAAGTAGACTCTGTTATAGGTGGGTGGGTGCATGAAGTTGGGTACCAATTTTCTAGCCACTTATGATTTTATTTTTTTTAAACGTGCTCGTGTTATAATGTGCACGCGTTATTTCATGTTAAAAACAAAGAAAAAAGTGAAATTATTTTCCTTGGAATACCAACCCAAAGGCTTGGAGGGCATTCCCAACAAGGCCAGAGACGTGTTTTTGCAAATTCTACAATTTTTCACATAATCAGGTATGTGCTCACCTTCAAGAATGCATCTAGTTCAATATTGACAAAATCGAAAACATGGGTAATGTTAGGTTCTATCTTAGCTATCCAACAATGTAATCTTTTTCACTTTTCGACAATGTTAAGCCTTTCATCCATAATTTCTTTTGTTTTTTTGTCTGTTTTTTGCCAAAAAGCAGTGTTTAGTGTTTTTTTTTGTTATAAATTAACTGTTAATCAAAATTTCAAATAAATTACATTTTTAGAAACTAGACTCCATTCTAAAAATTTAAAAAAAAAAGAAAAAAATCAATTATTTTCAAAAATTTGTAGGGGGAGCACGGCCAAAATTCTACTTTTCAGGAAGTGCCCACTTAGAAAATTAGTAAAAAATCAAATATTTATTAAAAACTTATCAGAAAAATTGTGCACCAACTAGATGCAATTAGCTAACTTCTGACCATAGCGATTTTAAAAATACTACAAAAAATTTCACCATGCTCAGGTTGTACAAGAGTTGCTATGATATGTTTTTTTGACAAAAACAACACCAATTTCTGTACATCCCTCTTTTGAACCCCTTAATCTCAACCATTTTCAAAATAAATTAGTAGTTTAGAAAGTAGACTCGGAGCACTTTGATCCTTGTTTTTGTTCCATCTCAAAATTTTGAGTGTAACCATCCTCAATTTCACGTCCAAGGTCAGCATTTCCTGATTTCAAAAAAAAAAGTGGTCACTTAAGCTCCCTTTTTGGGAACCATCTTGGTGCACTTACCCAGGTATGGTTTAAAACTAGTGGGGTTCTATCCAAGGGAGCTTGCTCTAAGGTGGTTTGATCAAATCCTCTTCAATTGGAATCCTTTAAATAGAAAATTTCAAGTCTTAAATCATTATATTTTCTAAAAATATGTGATTTCAACAAAAATCAAGATCTCCCAAAAAGTGTAAACCACTATTGTGGGATCACCCAGAGGTATATATATATATATATGCATACATCCTGTATAATGTGGTTATTATAATTATTTTACCTTTACACTTACACTTATACATACATACATACATACATACATACATACATACATACATATATATATATGCTGACTAGCTTAGGATATATATATTTATTAAATATATATATATATATATATATATATATGTGTGTGTAAATATATATTAAAATATTATATATATAGTAATATACATATATATATATATATATATATATATGTTTATTATATATACACCATATATATATATATATTACATTTTTTTTTTATGTTGGAAATCGACTTATTTCTAATTTAATTAGAAGCCAATTTATTGGAGACTTCTTTTTTCGTTAATAATCCATGGTTGAAGTATGTTTGACATTATTGCTAAAGCTGACTTTGGATCATACACAACACTGTGTATGAGTCATGCATTTTCTAGCTAGGAATACACAGGAGAGGAACAAACGTAATACGCCTAAAAATATGTTGGCTTGACTTAGTCGATATGAGAAATCATGAAAGTTTGGACTAAATCCAACTTCATTAATATATTCAATCAACTCAACCCAAAAAGTAGTTGATTCAAGTTATGTGTTGATGAAACATGATTGAATTACTCTCATCCTTAGAAATTACACTAACTTGAGGGATTTGGTGCCACCTCTATTTTTCACTTTCCTATAGATGGAAATTGAGGAGAAAAATATGAATTTCCCATGTGAAAATTGAAATAGTCTTGTGAATACTATCAATATGGAAGTCAATATGTCATGCGTTATACTAAGTATAAGCTTAATCTGTCACCACATTTTAACTAAATCATGCAGAAAGGAAGATTTGTTACTTGTTTATTTACTCGTTTGGTGTAAAATACAAAAAAATTAATTTATTAAAGGGTTACTACATTACAAAGGGACTCAAAACCCCAAATTACAATTTTTTTTATATTAGATAAAACAACAACCATCCAATAGCCAAACCACAACGAACAAAAAGAAAATAGTAAAAACAACTAAAAAGACAACATACTATTTTATATTCTTGAGGGTGTCTACCACCTCCAATTCTTGGCTATAATGCTAATTAACCATGGTTAACAATCCATCCTTTTCTTCATCAAAGGTTTTCCTTTTACTCCCTCAAGTACAAGCACTTGGACCTTTCTCACCTTCCAACATAATATGTTTACCTTTATCTTTAGAAAGATTCTCCTTCAACTTGTTGGTAGCATGGTTCCCATCAATCATTTTATCTTATTTCAAATATTTTAATTTATCAATGAGTATTTTTCAAACTTCCACATTGTTCTTAATAAAATATTGCTTGATTCTTAAGAGATTATCCATGCTTGATTTGATCTCTTGAATATTTTTCTCTATGTCCTAAATGTGAAGGTCATAGTCCACTTTGAACTCTTTGATAGAATCCTCATAATCCATAATTCTTTTCTTTAAATGTTTAAACCTAGAAGTAGATTAGTCACAATCCTCCTTGGCTATCTTCTCGTACAACCTACAAACTTTAACATTGACTTTGTTTAGTTCTAGTAGAAACCACTTGGTCAATCTAAAGTTTTTCATCACACTTTCTCTATCCACTCCTAAAACATCATATATCGCTTCCCTTTCATCATATATATACATATAAAATCCATCAAGAGAGGGTTAATGTTGGTAGCATAAAAAGTGTCCTTAGTTTGAAAGCCAGTCTTTGGGGAGTGGCCCAAATCCACTATGGCATCAACTTTCTCTATGATAAATTATTGAGTCACCTTCTGTTTCTCTTTGCCAACAACAACCCTTGGAGCAAATAATTTTTTTTCTCCTCACCTTTGGACTTTGCACACTATCTCATCACCCATCTAGGAGCCATTCAACTAGGAGATAGCCTTTATAGCTTTCCTTTTAAGTAGGGTCTTCTCTAGAGGAACCTTCTTCTTTTCACACCTACATTCGAAGGGGAGGAGGAAATAACTTCCACATTATCATCCCCAACCTCTATTTACTACCACTCCTCATCATCATCAACCAAAGATCCAAAACTTGTTTCAGAATATTGCACAAGTTTAAAACAATTCTTCTTTTGAACACTACCTTTACCTTTCAAATGATTAACTCGGATAAGGGAATTGACATGTAGTCTATTAATAACAAAATCAAACCTTCATGGAAAATCAATGCATTAGGGTTTTAACACATGGTCTTGCATAGAGGAATCAAGGGAAATAAGTAGATAAAAAGGAAAAGAGACTAGAATCTTGTGTCTAAAATGGTTAAGAAAGTTGAAATGCACAACTAGGATAGTCATGTACTTGCCATCTAGTGTGATAAAATACATAATCACATCAACAATCTTAGCACAAATAGGCTTGATACACAATCTATCATAACCCCATGAGGAAATCTTGACCAAATTATCGAGCTCTCATTCCCTTTGAAGAACAAATTCAATGCCTCCTCATTTACTTTTCAATATTTGAAGAATTTCCTACCCTACAAATCAAGCCCAAATATTCCACAATGACTTCCTTAGAGATGGTGAACTCAACACCATGCATAGAAAAAGTTCTATTTCTCCACCCTTTGTCAAAAATTTTGGTGGCTTCATGGTCATACCCATGGAATCGCTCCATATAAGGTGTGAGACCTCCATCATCTAGAATATGCCACGCCCTAAATTTCCTCTTGATCCCATCATAGGAAAGTGACTCAACACAACTAAAATCACTACCCATCTTCAAAAATAATTTTTTACACTTTATGCTCTAAAATCTTACCAATATCCAAAAATAGACAATAGGAATAGACTCAAAATTACCCATAAAAAATGCGATGTTAATAAAAATCAATAAAGTACATCCCATCTCTCCTTAGAAGTCATGCTTTGCATCATTAAATAGAATGATAAGGACCTCCACGTGTGCTGATATGTACCCTTCCCATGCTTTAGAGTATTGAAATTTAACTCCTTCATTGGAAAAAAATCTTCTGGAACATATTTTCTTCCCTAAAAATATGTGAAATTTGGATATCATCGAAAGTATTAATCATGAATTAGTTATTTGTTCAACCAACTAGGGGTACTAAGTTTAAGAAAAACCCTAATAATATTGAGTGAGTACCCCTCTATCCAAACCTTTCTTTTAGGAAAAATTCTACCAAAGAGGGTAGCACTCTATATTCATTTGGAAACAAGTTTTACAACCAGATAGGTAATCAAACACATGTCCCACAATTACCTTCTTTTGTGGCAGATCTGAGCATCATATGGTGTTTACCAGTCAAATGTTTCCTTCTCTTAACCTCAATCCTATAATTGTCACTATGAGAAGGGTCTAGAGTATATTTCTCTATGACTTTTGGGAGGTTCTCTCCCCTTGATTCAACTGATTTAAATTGGCTTGTCAAAATATTGCCCCCTAAGTTTAGACAAATTGATGAAGTTGTAGAAGAAGTTGAAATCGTGGAGGCTTCAATATCCTTGGTTGTAGAAGTTGCAACTTTTGTAGGCAAAAATGAAGTTTGATCCCCAAGAGGGGGAGGGAAGGGAGGCATGCTTTCCTTCAAAGGTGCTAAAAGTTGTACAAATTCCTTGGGTGGATTGGGTGGAATGATATAATTCTAAGATTCAGGCCCAATCCACCATGTCAATTTGCAAGAGTTCCCCAAATTGCGTTGCATATGGAATTGGGACTAGAAGTGTTATGTTGAGAAGCATTTCCTACATCTGAAAGAAATTTTCTTGTAATCAATCAATTGCCTCCTAAATCTATTTCCAACCTTCACCAAAATCTCAACAAGAAGGCAATTGATAAAATCCATTTGAACATAGATTAAAGCACATGTAGAGTTTTGATAGTTGATAATTTCCTTGGAAAAGTAGTAATACATTTCAAGTTTTTTTTCAATAGCCCTTGAGAAATCTAATTCGCAAAACTGAATGGCAAGAAATGGTAATCTTACCCACAAAAATGCAGTGGTAAAAATTTATGTACGCGGATTGAAGTCAAGAAACCCAGGTTTCTAGAACCAACTCCTTGTCTTGTAAATAAAATTCTAAAATGAAGAACCCCTTTGCACAATGGTAAATTTTGATTTCTTCTCCCATGAATTCCTTCCATTTGTCTGAGACCCAAGCATGTAGATCACATAGCTTCGACCAAGTCTTTCTAAATTGTAAAATCAATGCATGGTCAAAGAGGATAACCTCCCCAAGTCCAAAGCCAAGTTTTCCAAACATAGTTTCAACGTTTTGCAAGAGGGGAAGATAGGGGAATACGAGCATAGTTTTGTTGAGGTGTCATTAATCGTAGTGACAACACGTTGAGGAGAACCCCTATCACTCGAGTCGTGTCCTAACTCCCATTCAGAGCTCCAACAATGTTGGCGATGAGGGATTAGGTTACCATGCTACAAGTTGGCTACCCTATTTGTGTCCATCAGAGCATGGGAAAAGTTTCAAGAATTCACATCCAAGAAAGACACCTTCCTATTACAGTGCGAGCCATAAAATGGTCATTTGAAGGTATGAGGCCTATAGAGAATGGGGTGGAGGACATGTCCAACATTGGAGCAAATCCTTCCTATGTTATTAGTTCATGTCCAAACTTTTTATAACCACTATTAAAATCCAATTTAATTGCATTGTAGGCAGCCTCAACTTTAGCTAAATGATATTTAATGTTAATCATGGTAAAAAGTTAATATTTTAAGTTGACTTTGGCTAGTGTTTGCCCCATCTCCATTCACATATCCATGTTTGTCTAATGTATTAGATATTTTTTTATTACTATTAAATTGTTTCACATAGGGGCTTGACTAGAGGAGAATAAACCTTTGCAAGGTAATTTCTCAAATAGTGTCTCTTAATGCCACACACACAATATTTTACTTTAAGCATATGCACAACATGCCAAGGGACATATATTATAGTTATCAATTTTCTATCGATTCACTTTCACATATTAAATTCAATTTCATGCATTGAGTTTAATTATACATGCATCAATTTGAACCAAAGTGAGGTATAATTAGGTAATAAATCCATAACCATTCATCTCAAAAAAAGATTTGTTTTTTTATATACTGATAAATAAATTCTCAACATCTTAGATGATAAATACCTCCTTTCAAATTTTGAGCTAAATGCCACATTTGAATTATATACTTTTATATTATATACTTCAAAGTTTATTGTTTGAATGCAAAAACCTAAAAAAATTATTACTCAACTGTCAAGCCTTTTATTTTTGTTGCAAATATAGATTACCTATTCTTAATTCACAATAAACTTATAAATTAATAACCTCATCTTTTAAAGATTAATAATTTTTTATATTTAATATATAATTAACTAGATTATATATTTTATATTAATTTCTAATATGCAATTTTTTGAAAATTTCTAAGATTTATAGTAAATTTCTCCTTTCCTTCTGAGAAATAATGAAAGACATTGACTGAAAATAATGTGCAGTGGGAAAGCATTGACTTACAGGCTCTTCCAGTGGGTTCTGCGTATCCATTAATAACTTATTCATTAAGATAGTAATGTGCCAACTGATTACATTGGGAATCATCTCTGATAGTATACTGCGACTATTCAATGGAGATCAATTTCTCTACTTACAGATTAACACTTATATCTGGACGTTTCAAATTGAAAATTAGAATATACAGAGACAAACGAAGAATTGTTATTCATAAGTCGTATGTTCTCAACATAAAATAAACATCACATACAATCTAGTTATTGCTGCCCCAACAAATGAAACTAAACTTCTATTTATTAAGATCCAAACACATAAGTTAAAGAGAAAGAAGCAACACAACAAATCTATTTTAGATTTAAAAACTAACACTATAATATTTATAACAATTCCTACCTATAACGCTATGCAATTCTTTATTTATAATATTTATAACAGTTCCTACCTATAACGTTTTAAAAGAGGCCAGTTAACAATTACTTCTATCCTTAGGATAACAACTCCAAAAGTAACTCGACTAGTACTTGAACAATGTCAATTTTGTTAAGAAAAATGGTGTCTTTAATGGATATTTTATTCCGTCATGTCTCATCCCTTTCCAATTTCTCATGGAGTTAATTAGTGTATATCCATGTTTATTAGATACATGCATGCTATACATTTATGAGTTCTATGAATGATCTTATGATTTTCAATAGTGATGGTCATGAATCTAGCAAGGATATATTATGTATTAGTGATGTATGTTGTCTAATGATTATTAATGATAATAAATTATAAAGATGAAAATTGGATACTTTACAATTTTTATCTTGCATTTCTTTTGGCTTTTATTCTCTTACATGTTTTACTGTGCATTAGAGGAGAGGGGCCTATAGTGGAGCACCCTAACTTCGCGTTCCTCAAAATCTTATGTGAAAATTTCAAATCGCTCCCAATTTTGTATAGCAGTTTATTTGGCAACTTGTGTGCTTCTATATTTCATTTTAGGGTCACATCATCAAATATGATGCCACATCAACATGCTTTTTATTGAGGTATCCAAAAAGGACCAGAAAAAAAGTGAGACTGATAGTGGTGCACTGATGTGGCATCACATGATTTGTTATTTTGTGTATTTTATGGATAAAAAAGTGTTTTGCAATTGGATGTTAAGGTGCTCCACTATGAGGTCCACTGAGGACTACTTCTATCCCCCCTATTGGGCCCCGCTCCACTATGGTCCCCTCTCCCCTAAGACATTCACTTTCACTATTTTCTCATCAAATTGTCAAATTTCTTGACCACATATAGATTATTCTCATTGACCTAGACCTACCTAACAAATTTTGAGTTTTTTTTAGGATGTTAATGTGATACATGCCCATTGTGCTATTATGTTGTGAGTTTACCAACTCTAATTGTTGGTATTTCTAGCTCAATTTTCTAATGCTATCTATCATAACGTTTTATATTGAAGAAACATATTTTAGCTGAAATTTAATCCTTCAACTTTGAAAAGAACTTCTTGGAAAATCAATCTTGGATTTACTTCTTCTCCAATGAGAACTCATAAATACATTTTTTTTTCTCCTCTCTTATCTCTCGGTTGCATACTCCATAACTAAAGTTGACTCAAAGAAAGATGTCAAGATGTATTACCTTAATATGTTTGTGCTCTCATTATATTCCTCTCACTTAGTTAGTAATGTTGTTAAGAATGTTTTTCTTCTTATTTTGAGTGTGTTCCAAGATTTCCCTTCCATTTTTCTTCTATTTATTTGAAAAATCTCTTGGTGCTTATCACCATTCCATTGTTAAACATACACACTAGAGTGTAGCTCCTTATAGACTAAGAATTTTGCACTTATAAGTTCTATTTTAGCATTTGTGTTCTTAGTCCTAGATGCATATAGGATAAACATACACACACAATTTATATTTTTTATTTATTTTGAATACTTATAAAATTTGAAAGATTGAAAGATGATTTTGACCATTCTTGATAAGATTTGAATTAGTCACCGAGAATTTTTATCCGTAGCTATAATTTTTTTTAGAATATTTTCTCAAACAAATCCTTGTACTCTCTTTATCTCTTCCTTATTTTTATCTTTGAAAGAACTAGTTTGATATTGATTTTAGTTTTTTTTATGATTTGGCAGTTCCCATATGTATTGATGTTGTTATTGTGTAGAGAAAATAGATTCAAGAATCCATTTTTTTTTACATTGGCACTTGACTAAGATGGCAACACATCATGTGGATGTTCACATAATGCAGTAGCATCCTAGACAATGGCACATGTCCTTTACCAACAATTCTCTTATTTCTTGTTTTTCTTATTTCTTTATTTAATTTTTCAATTTGGTGTTTCTTTTTGTACAATTGATAAATTTATAAACCAACTTGTAGATTTAGATTAGAAAATATATTGTTGAACATAGGTTGTTATTGATGTCAAAGGATTGTCAAATGTTGTTGTTAGTTGTTGGCAAAGGGTGTCAAAGATGAAAGAGATTGTATGATTACTAGAATTGTCACTCGACTTAAAGTGTTAATTATCCAAAAGTGTTAATCATGAAGAAGTTATCACATCAATCAAATCCTATATCAAGTAACATACATTAAGTTTTTTTGAGAAGTGACTACCTTCTGATAGTTGGTGTGTATTGTATCCTTATTATACCATGCATAGTATTCACTCAATATGACTTGGGTGGTCTGAAAGTTTGTGCATGGATATCTTTTGGGTAGAGAGATTTCTAAATGTGGTTGGAATTTCCTTTAGAAATGTAGTGTTTCTTTGTGGTTTGGAAGGGAAGTATGTGTAAGAAGTTTGAAGTGATAGAAGGTTCGTCAACCTGTTTAAAGTTAAAGGTGTGTGCAGTAATAGCTAGTATCATGTGAAATTCAAATATTGCATGTTGTGTGGGGATATGACTTGTTTGATGTTCTTGTGGTAGCACATGACATCATGTTCTTTTGATGGAAGGAAATTTATTTTTGGACCACTGTATTACACATTTCATGTAATTTGAATTTAGGTCCTCCTTATGTTGTCCTAGATCTTTGTGCATCCCTAGCTGACATGGGAGATTGTTAATGTAATGTCATGTATATATTTCAAATGTTTAGATTCATTGTAGGTATGCATCTATTGAGTTGAATTAGTTGCAATTGAACGAGGTGATTTTGAGTACAAAACTATGAAGAAAAGGGAGTGTGCTAGTATTAGAAGATCATTCTCAATGAGGAAGAGTGTTAGTTGTGACCTTGATACATATTAGAGTTATATTTTAGATCCCCAAGAATTATCATTGTATTTTGATAGGATTAGTGTTCTACCTATTCTATTGTTTCATTAGGGGATTGGTGTCTTCAGTAGGCTAGTGCCTACTAGCACATTAGGGGATTATTGTCTTTGGTAGGTTGGTGCCTACTTCAGTGTGTAAAATTCACTTGTACATTTCTACATTGTGAGGTTGGATTTGGATAGTATATCCAAGCAGCTATTCTCACCATGGTTTTTCCCATCTTGGGTTTCCACATACATATGTTACATTCCCTTGTGTGTTCGGTGCTATTATTTTTTATTTGTTTATGCTTCAATTGCTTATACGGGGTGTTTAGTGAATAATAATATAATTATAAAAAAAATTAAAGGATTTCAAAATTGTTTAGATCTACTGATTCAACTCCCTTCTTAGTAGATTTTGTGCCCTTCATAAATACCTTGGCTAATATGTGAGTATATAAATAATTATTCTTGAGATTAATGTTGAAGGAACAATAATTCTCTTTCTTGATATATTCTTTGATATTCACTCTTTCTAACTTCATAACTACATGCTCATTGAGGTCCTAATCTAATTCATGGCATGCAACCAAAAGATGATATGTGGTAGCCCCCTACAACAAATTTAATAATTTCATCATACCCTTGAATGTTGGAAACAAATAATTTCAATGGGTAAGGGATGTTAGGACCCCTTTATCAGAACTCTTTCTTTTTAATTCTTACTATAATAAAGGTTAGGGATGTATATTCTCTGTAAGTCACCTCTTGAGCTATTAAGAATAATCCATGTTGCTTCAAAAATAGTATTTAGGTTGAATGGGACTAGTATGAATATGATTCATAGGCTACTAGAAATGCATTCATGAATTATATTCTATTGAACATTACTTTAAGAGGTTTTCCCATTAAAGAGGCTAAAAATAAGTTGTAGTACAAATATACCACTTCAATGCAATATATTTTTTGTACTTTTCACACCATATCTATTTATGTTCTTTGGTTAATATTTTGTAGGATGGACCATGTCACCCTTAGATTTTGTGTTACTTTCTTATATTTTCATGATTATTATATGCTTCTTATGTATTATATATTGATGATTTATTTTCTAATAATATCTACATGTCATGCTTATTATGGTCATCTAAGTTATTAAATTTTATATTCTTGTAACACCTAATTATGATAACATTCTTGTATTTTTACCATACTCTCATGGCCATATTCTTATCTTGTTTACATCTAATGTTATTTACATGATATATGAAATTTCATGTTTTCATATGATATTGAGGATTACCTATTATGATCACATGTTATCGTAATGCATTATCTTATTCATATACATGTTATGCTACTTATCGTACTTATATCTTATGATTATATTTTTTGATGTTTAAATCATGATTATAAATTTTACATCTTACATATTCTTACATGTATCGTCTCTATTATCTTTGGCTCTCACTAGGTTGTCATTTTTCTTAATTGTGGGTTGTATTTGAGGTCAAATCACCTTCCCTCATTACACATGATTAAATGCCACATCTTACCTATATTCTTAAATTCTTATCACATGATAATATATAGTATGCTTACATTCTTTATCATGGTCATTTATTTCTTTCCTTACCTCCAATTGTTTGGCAAGTGCAAGAAGTTGGGTCCATGTTTTGGTCAAAAAGTGGAAGTATTTTTCCTTAAAATAAAAGTTTGTCATAATTGGAATAAAAAATTGAAGCACTTACTCATTAAATCTTAACATGGTCTAAAATAATGAAATATCTAATTTTTTGTATAGTTTTAAAATATGTAATTTATTCTAACACCTAGGGATAAGAGTTTTTTTTAAAGGATGTATTTGTTTTGAGCCAAAACATGCATGTGTACATCCAACATAATTTGATCTAAATAAAAGTACTTTTTTTTTTATAGAAAGATGTGTATTATGGTGAAGTGTGGTTAAGATATTTTTTACTATTTAAAAAAAAATTATAATTAATTGTTTATTGGCCCTAATTTATATTTTTTGAAAACCCCTCATGTACAACCAAAATGCTTTGAGATAAAATAATCATTAAACTATTTTTATTTTTTATTGTGTAGAGACTGATCTCTAGATTTATCACATTTTTTTGTTGGAAAAGTTTAAAAATCAAAAGTTATTAAAAAACACTAATACCTATCATTTCAAATTTATGAATAAATTTTCTCAAATAATTAATTAATAAATAGAAAGTAATAGTATATTCTCATTTATTTTTTTACATGTCAAAGTGGAAGAAAAATGTAATAGTATATTCCTACATTAAATTTAATTGATTAAATTAATTTGATTCATCCTTGCAATCACTTGAATCCCTAGGAACTAGTTCTAATCCTAAGATCCCCTATCTACCACTAGGTGAAGAATTGACCTAAGCCGAACTTTTGTATGAATGGATCTAAATCTCATTTTTTTATTTTTCCAAAACTTAAATATAACCTTACCAATATTTCCCTACTATCCATTATGAGCTAACATAGCATATTTTTTTTGATGGATTTGTGTGATTTTTTTGTATTTAATAAATTTCCCTAATTCATCATCATAACCTATCTACATATATCTAACATTCATTATAAATCCATATAGACCACACAAAATGTTAACATTAAACCACATGTTTACAATATGCTAAGAATACTACATGGGGCAAGTGCATGAAAGTGGCGGCTAAATATGGGTGATTAAGTGAGCACTATTTTTAAAAATCAACAAAATTTAAACTTTGATAGATTTTTGTGCTTGAAATTTAAAGATTACTTTGGAATAAGAATTGTAGAATTATCAAATCTAATTTCTAAATTGATAAACATTATTTATAACGAAGTCTAACTAGGTCAAATGATTACATTTCTAAGAGTTACTTATGCTTTTTCACTAAAATATAATAAATAATCAAGAATTATCTCTCTTCTTATTAGTTCATTAAGTATATTTTTAAGACTCTATATTACAAATTTAATTAATATAATGTAGTTTGAGACATATTTTAAGCCTTTAATTAAAATATTATTTTATTAATTATCTAAGTGGTGACGGTGGTTTTGAAGCGCTCTGCAAAACTTGGGTCCTACGTGTGTGAAGGTTTTCTTCCGTGGAGGAAGCTCGACCCTCCATGTTTGGTTCTCTTTCCATCCATTTATAATGTGTCCGGTCACGGCTTAGGTATTGGGTTCTGCTAGCTTTACTTGTGGTGAGGGTCGTTTCTCCCATGCTTGTGGCTTGTTTTGGTTCTTTCTGCATGAGAGTTCCTTGTTTTTGGTGGTGGTGTTGATGGCCAGGGTTACGGAGCCTCCTAGAGTCTCTACCAGTGGATGCTAGGTTCTTGCTCGGTGGGTTCGACGAGGAGAAGGAAAATGGTGAAGAAGGAAAAGGTAAGCACCCTATGCTTTCTCCCATGATAGAAATTTTGGTTCCTAATAGTGCTTTAAATGAGGCCATTCTTGAAGAAGATAATAGACTCGTTAAAACAACCATTTTTTTGCTTCTGGATCCTAATAGGATTTCGGCGATGAAGTATTTAGAGGAATGGTTTTCTAATGTTTGGGACAAAAGATTAGGGTTTCAGTTTTAGTATTGCCGGATGGTCCAAAAGGGATTATTTGTTATTTTCTTTAATAGCCCTAACTCTCAAGAAGAGGTTACAAGGAAGCAGTTCTGAAATGTAGGTTCGATGGTGTTTCAAGCTTTGGATTGGAGTCCGAAGGCCATGGAGGATGAGGTTCTTGCCCTCTCCTACCCGCGTTGGCTCACTATCAAATGGGTGCCTCCTCATTTGTGGAAATTTGTTTCGTTATTACTGGAACCCTATGGAAATGTGATTAGAATTGATGATACCAGGTCTCCACTCCCGCATTCGAATGCTTGGGTCTTGGTTTCTCTTTCTCCAGGTAAAGTCTTGTCAGGAGCTATTGAAATCCAACTCAACACTGGAAGTATTTGTTGCAAAATTGAAACTCTCAAAGGGCTCAATTCTTGCTACTTATGCAGGAGAGAAGGGCATGTAAGAAGAAATTTCCCTCTTATTAGGAATAAATTAAACCATGGAAAAGCCACCACAGGTGGGATGAACAAAGAGAATAATAAAAACCCTAAGCCAACCCCCAAAGGGGAGGCCTGAGTAGAAAATAAAGTTAGTAAATTTTGGGACTCAATGCAATCTAGCCCCACCCCGCAACAACTTGATGAACAATTTCCAAACCCCAATTTTAATAAACCACCAAGAGCTTCTACTTCGCATGGGGTAAACTTGAACCTGGTAAACAATAATGATGTAGCCACTAATATTGAATGCAATTCATCTTCTCTTCTCTTTGATCTAGAACATATTGTAAGGAATGATAAAAAACTAATTATGGATTCTTCAAATGAAATTGTGGCCTCTATGCCTGAAATTCTGAGGTTCTTAGGCAATATTGACAATAATATTAAATTAAATGCTCAACAACTTTCCCTTCTAAAGTTGATGCAAAGAAAGACTTTTAATGAGACTGTCAATATATCTGATTAAGAAAATACTGAATTGTATACTTTTAACTCGAAATTTTTTAAAGAATTTAATTTGGGGAACCCTCAATTAGAAGAGTTCTTTCTAGATGAGGGTTGTACCTTGAATTTTGAAACTTTTAAGGTTGCAAATAATTTGTTGGATAATAAAGAAGGTCCTCAGGACTTTGATGTTCTCTAGGTCGAGGGATCTAAGGGAAGTAATAATGTCGGTCTGATTCCCCTCTCTGAAGGGGCCTTGGGGACCAATTATGTAGCTCCTAGAGCTTACAAAACAATATCTTTTGTGGTTGGGAACGAGAAAGTTCATGAGATGGTGATTCCTAATGTGTCTGAAAATATTCCAAGCTTTATTGATGGCCTGATGAATTCAGATGGTTTTGCTTCTCAATCTAGTATGGATTCGACAGATGATTTTGGTTTGTTGACTGCCAAGGATATCACTGATGGGGAGGAAAACCCCATGGAGGTTGTTGTGAGAAATACTAGGAGATATAGGAAGAAAAAAGGTGTAGAAGCTAGTAAATACCTTCTGGAAAAAGATCTTGCCCATCCTCAGAAGGATAAGAGGAAGAAACTTAGTGGGATCATTCCCCCTATTGCAAAGAGGGTGGAGGCTGAAGCTAAGCTTCCTAAATGCTTTGACAATTTTAGGAGTGACAAAGGTCCACCAAATAGTGATCACAATTAATGGAGGTTAGGTGTATCTCTTGGAATGTTAGGGGACTAGAGTCCCCTGATTAGGAGGTTTCTTGCTCAGAATAAGGAGGACTTTGTCTTATTACAAGAATTTAAGGTTGTTGATTTTGCATTGGAGACAAGTTTGAGGGTTATCTGGAAGGTTTGAGGGTTATTTGGAAGGATGCCTCTCACTTTGTTATCAATCATGGTAAGGGTAAAGGAGGAGCTACTCTCTTGGTTGCTAATACTTGGGCCCAATATGTGACCTACTCTAGAGTCTCCCCTTGTAATAGAGTAGTATAGGTGATTTTAAAGAAAGACTCAAGGTGTTTTGGAGTTTGTTCAATCTATGCTTCCAATGACTATAGAGAAAGGGTCCTGCTATGGAATTGGATTTATTCTCTACAAGATGTCCCATGGATTATTGGTGGTGATTTTAATTTTGTGGAGAAGGATGAGGATAAACGGGGAGGTACCGGCTCGGAATGGAAGGGAAATGAAAGGTTCTACTGGAAGAGGATGAAGTCTAGACTTAGAATTGAAGATCCCATTGAAGGTCAGAAGAACACTCATGCAATTTGGTTTACTTGGTGCAATGCTTAGAAAGGGGGTAGAAGAATTTATTGTAGGTTGGATAGATTTTATATTAGTAAAGACTTCATTTCTATTGCACTAATAAAGGATGGGTGCAAAATTGAGGTCTGCCCCTTCACTCTTTCAAATCACCATCCTATTAGAGCTTCCTTTTGCTTGAATGATAGTTTTCCTAAGGCTTCGGGATACAGTGACAATTTTTTTTTGAATACCAGCCTCCTAAGGGATGTTGACAGTAAGAATGCTATCTTGTGTCTTAGGAAAATTAACAAATGGTTTCTTAAATCTAAGTCAGCTATTGAGAGATGGGTTGCTAACATAGAAGGCTGGAAGCTAGTCTTTCAAACCATTGGGAGGAAAAGAGCAAAGGATCATAGAAGAAAGGAGGTCTTGCTTCAAGATAATCTTCTCCAAGCTGAAACTGAGTTGCAGCCTAACCCTGCAAATGATGACCTTGTTGAAAAGATTTCTTTAGCTAAGGACTCTCTTAGAAGGCTCCAAAATAGCAAAATCAAATGCCTTAAGGTCAAAGCTAAGATGAATTGGTTATGAAATGGAGATAAAGGCTCCAAATTATTTTTTAGGTACGTTAAGGAAAAGCAAGCTAGGGAGCAGATTGAATTCATTACTATGGATGGTTTCTCAGTGTCCAATCAGAACGAGATAAAAAATCACTTTTTCTAGTTCTATAAAGGGATCTTCTCTTCAGATGAAATGGGGAGGGACAATGTTCAATCAAGAGAACACATTAAATGTCTTATCTCTAAGAAAATTAATGAAGACATAGCAAAATATTTGGGGAAAGAGGTGTCACTTGATGAAATTAAGAAGGCCATCTTATCTCTAAAGGATGATAAATCTCCTGGGGCTGATGGGTTTCCGGCTGAATTCTACAAAACCTTCAGGGAATGGATCTATGAGGAACTTCTTGTTTATAAGGAAGCTTTTGAGAAGGGGTCTCTTGGTAGCAAGATTAATAAAGGAGTGATCAAGTTGATTCCTAAGGATGGTGATAGGTCTCTGGTCAAGAATTGGAGACCTATTACTCTTTTAAATATGTCTTATAAGATTTTGGCCAAAATCTTGGCTGACAGGGTGGCTAGAATACTTCCTCATATTATTGACTCTACCCAGACTAGCTTCATTAAAGGAAGGTATATTCTTGAAAACCCGATCACAAGCTAGGAGGCCTTGAATTGGGCTAAATATTCAAATAAAAATGTTGCTATGATGCTCCTTAATTTTGAGAAGGCCTATGATAGGGTCGAATGGGACTTCTTGTTGATGATGCTAGATGCATTTGGTTTCCCTAGGGCTTTCTGTCAAATGGTTAAAACTCTCTTTTGTGATGCTTCTGCTCAGGTTGAGGTTAATGGGTTTCCCACTCAAGAAATCCCTTTGGAGAGATCTGTTAGACAAGGTTGCCCCTTGGCCCCGACATTGTTTGTCATTACCTCTGATGCCCTCCATTATTTGTTAAGGGAGGATGCTTTAATTCCAAGAGTTAGAGGAATCAGATTGCTAGATGATAATGAGTTGTTCAATCTCTAGTTTGTTGATGATACTTCCATTCTGCTTGAGTTGGAAGACTAGAATTTTGCAAATTTAATGAGGAAATTGGATCTTTTTTGTTTAGCTTTAGGTGCAAAGCTTGCCCCTTCTAAGTCTTGGTTGTTTGGTTGGATGGATCGACTCCCAGATTGGATAAAAAATTTTGGACTTCAATGGGGAGGTCCTCATAAACTGGTCAGATATCTTGGGATCCCCTTTGTTTTTGATCCATACTTGAAGGAAATGTGGCTTTGGATTCAAAATAAAATTGAGAAGAAGATTTCCAAGTGGAATAGGCAATTCCTCTCTTTTGCTGGCAGGGTTCAAATTTGTTAGAAGATTCCTTCTTTGTATAGTATCTACTTTGCTTCCATGTGGGTTTTCAATTCTTATCAAATCAATGAGATTCAGAAAATAATTAGATTTTTCTTTGGTCAGATGGGAAGGGAAAAATGAAGAGGCATGCGATTAACTGGGAGTGGTGCACCATTGCTAAATGTAAAGGTGGTCTTGGACTGAAAGATTTGAAGTTACAAGGGATTGCCCTTGCTTCAAAGTGTATTCTTGGATCTCTAGATGGTGGTGAACCTTGGAAAGTGTTGATTAAATAGAATATTATCAGAGTTGTTCCCAAATGTGCTAAATATTGGAAGGCCTTGCCTATTAGTGATATCCTTTGTAGTCAGGAGGTCATGTTACCTATTGGCTCCAGTGTCTTTAGAACTATTTTGAAGGCATGGGAGATGATGAAAGATCATCTTGATAATCATCAGTTCATTAATGGGGATCTAGGAACTATTCGGTCTCATGGGTTGATCTAGTGGAACCTTTATTACAGAGGGAAACCTATGGCTCTTATCAAAGGTTGCTTGGAAAATTTTTGGGCTTCTCTGGGTATCAGACATTTTGGTGATATTTTGAAAGATGGAAAGTTGAAAGGTTGGAATGAGTTGGTTTATGAATTCAGTCTTCCTCCCTCTAACTGGAGAACATACTCAATCCTTAGAGAGGCCTATAGATGGATAAAATTCCCTGTGATAACCAAAAATAATCCTGACCAGTTTAAAGATTTCCAATGGAAAAATGGCTCAAATATAAGGAAGAATAAAGGTAAAGAACTTTATACTAGATTTTAACATGACACATTGATTTAACTAATTATTTGAATCAAGTTTGGAATCAACAATGGGATAAAACTCAATGGAAAAAGGTTTTCCAGATTAATTGGAGCAGGAAGATTGGAGCTAAATAGGCTTGCTTTAGGTGGCTTCTTATTTTGAAGAAACTTTCTTTTAAGTGCAATGATATCACAATATGCAAGTTGTGTAGAGTTCGTGAAACTTTGTTTCATATCTTTTTTGATTGCATCTTTTCTCAAGAAGTTTGGAATTTTTTTTGTAATGGGCTTGATATATGGACTTCTAGTGGATAGTTGCTGCCTGAAAAGATTTTGTTCTTGCATAATTCTAAGATGGGGAAAACTGCACAACTTTTTTGGTTGTGTTTATCTTCCAATCTTCTTTGGTTTATTTGGAAAGCGAAGAATGAAGATGTCTTTCAAGGGAGGAAAAGGTTGCTTACTGAGTCTTCTAGGAGACTCATTTTTTATACCATTGCAATGCAGGCATATATTACTGTGGCTATTTCCAAGGACAAATTTTGGGCTTATCTAGAAAACAGACAGGTTACTCTAGACATTATGGAAGCAAGGTACGGGCACTTATGGCCAGAGGGTCATCTTGGCGTAGATGTGTTTCTGAGGGCTCTCCAAGCCTTCCATCATGATTTTGTTGAAGGATAGAAAAAGGATGCAGAGAAAAGGAATAAGAATGATAAGCCTTCATTTGAGGAAATCTCAACTACTAATACCTTGGTGCTCCTCAGTAGGGGCCATGGTGCTACATAGCTGACTTTGTCAACAGCTATTTTGTATATCCTTTTGATCTATAGTTAGTTGTTTATTTCTTGTTCAGGCTACTTTTGTCTATCTTGTTCTAGTTTTTTGGTAAAGCTAATCCCTTTGTGGCATGATAATTATTGGAACTCTATAGTCTGATCTTATTTGGAGCTTGATGATATTTTGTAATGGGGATCTTATTGGGACTAGAAGTTGTCACTTCTCTTCTCTCTTTTGTAATGGGGGGGCTGGGATGGTTGTCTCTAGCTAAGACTGTGTTTGACATGATGTGATACTCTCAAACTTATGTTTTGTATTTTTTGCTCACTCTATATTTAATATAAAAAATATATCTAAGTGGAAACATTTTAAAAAGTACACCAGTAACTATGCTCTTGTAACTCACATAAAAATAATTATTAATTATTAATTTTTATTACGTATATAATGAAGCATAGTTGGTGACCATATATTTTTGTCAAGTTTGAATGAATAGATCAAGAAATATAATAAAATGTAATACATATATTTTTACATCATATGAAGATACTAATAAAACTAAAAAAATAATAGAAATTTAGTTTATTCAAATTATAAAAAAATACTTGGTTATAAAGCTAAAACTAGGTTGATATTATAGTCATGTTTTAGGAAAAATTATTGATGAATATATGCAATATTTTTGATTAATAGGATTTTTTTTTTTTCAAGGGACTCGAAAACCCAAATTACAAAACGTTGCTATATTAGATAAAACCACAACCATCCAGTAGCCAAACTGCGACGAACAAAAATAAACTAATAAAATCAAAGCTAAATAGACAACACCAATTATTTTATATTCTTGAGGGTGTCTGCCACCTCCATTTCCTAGTTATAATGTTGATTAACCAAGGTTAATAGTTCATCCTTTTCTTCATCAATTTTTTTTCTTTTTACTCCCTCAAGTACGAGCACTTGGACGTTTCTCACCTTCTAGCATAATATTTTTACCTTTATCTTTAGAAAGATCCTCCAACTTATTGGTAGCATGGTTCCCATCAATCATTTGATCTTCTTTCAATTATTTTAATTTCTCAATGAGGATTTTTAAAGATTCCACAT
Organism: Sequoia sempervirens; assembly: GCA_007258455.2. Classification (NCBI taxonomy): domain Eukaryota; kingdom Viridiplantae; phylum Streptophyta; class Pinopsida; order Cupressales; family Cupressaceae; genus Sequoia; species Sequoia sempervirens. The sequence goes on from VDFB02337265.1 coordinate 93,788, forward strand.
TGTTCTTAATAAAATATTGGATGGTTCTTAAGAGATTATTCATGCTTGATTTGATCTCTTGAATATTTTTCTCTATGTCCTACATGCAAAGATCATAGTCCACCTAGAGATCTTTGATGAAATCCTCAACATCCATAATTCTCTTCTTTAAATCTTTAAATCTAGAAGTAGACTAGTCACAATCCTCCTTGGCCACCTTCTCCTACAACCCAAAAACATTAACATTGACTTTGTTTAGTTCCAATAGAAACCACTTTCTAAATTTGAATTTTTTCATCACACTTTCTCTTGCAACTCCTAAAAAATCATATATCTCTTCCCTTTCAACATGCATATACATAAAATCCTCCAAGAGAGGGTTAATGTTGGTAGCATCAAAAGTGTCATTGGTTGAGCCAGTCTTTGGGGAGTGGCCCAAATCCACTCCGATGTCAAATTTATTTGTGATAAATTATTGGGCCACCTTCTCTTTCCCTTTTCCAACAACAACCCAAGGAGAAAACAAAGGTTGTTTTCCTCAACTCAGGAGTCTGCACACTACCTCCTCATCACCAATCTAGGAGCCTTTCGACTAGGAGATAGCCAAGTTCTATATTTCCTTCTAGGCAAGGTCTTCTTTGGAGGTGCCTTAATATTTTCACACCTACATACAAAGGGGACGAAGAAATAACTTCCACAAAACCTTCCCCAACCTTTGTTTACTATCACTCCTCGTCTTCATCATCTACCAAAGATTCAAAACCTATTTCTGAATACTACACAGGTTTAGAATTATGCTTCTTTTGAACACTCCCTTTACTTTTCAAAGGCTTAATTAGCATAAGGGTCTTGACATAATCTATTAATAACAAAACCAAACCCTCTTGCAAAATCAGTACATTAGGGTTTTTAACATGGTGTTTCATAGAGGAATCAAAGGAAATGAATAGATAAAAAGGAAAAGAGACTAGAAGCTTGTGTCTAAAATGGTTAAGAAAGCTGAAATGCACACCTGGGATAGTCATGCACTTGCCATCTAGTGTGATATACTACATAATCACCTCAACAATCTTAGTGCAAATGGGCTTGATACATAATCTATCATAACCCCATGAGGAAATCTTGACCAACTTATCTCTCTCATTCCCTTTGGAGAACTGATTTAGTGCCTGCTCATTTAGTTTTTGATCTTTGAAGAATTTCCTACCCTATAGATCAAGCCCAAAGATATCTACAATGACTTCCTTAGAGATGGTGAATGCATCACCATGCACATACAAAGTTCTATTTCTCCACCCTTTGTCAAAAAATTTGGTGGCTTTGTGATCATACCCATGGATTCACAACATATAAGGTGTGAGACCTCCATCATCTAGTATACACCACACCTTAAGTTTCCTCTTTATTCCATCACAAGAAAGCAACTCAACATGACTATGATCATCACCCATCTTCACAGATAATTTTTTATACTCTACGCTCCAAAATCTTCCCAATACCCAAAAATAGACAGCAAGAATAGACCCAAAATCACCCATAAAATGTGCGATGCTAATAAAAATCATTAAATTCCATCCCATCTCTCCTTAGAAGTTGTGATTTACATCATTAAACAAAATGATAAGGACCTCAATAGGTACTGACATGTACCCTTCTCATGCTTTAGAGGATTGAAGTTTAACCCCTTCTTGGTATAAAAAATGCCAACATATTTCCTTCTCTAAAAATATGTGAAATTTTGACATCATCAAAAGTATTAATCATGGTCTAGGGAATCATGAATTAGTGATTTGATCGACCAACTAGGGGTGCAAAGTTTAAGCAAACACCTAATAATATTAAGTGAGTCCCCTCTATCCAAACTTTTTTTTAGGTAAATTGCTACCAGAGAGGGTAACACTCTATATTCATTTGAAAAACAAGTTTTATAACTAGTTAGGTAATCAAACCTGTGTTCCATAATTACCACATTTTGTGGTAGATCTGAGCATCATATGGTGTTTATCGGTTAAATGTTTCCTTCTCTTAACCTTAGTCCAATCATTTTCACTGTGAGAAGGGTCTAGAGTATCTTTCTTTGTGATTGTTGGGAGGTTCTTCCCCCTTGATTCAATTGATGTTAAATTGGCTTGTTGAGATATCACGCCCTAAGTTTAGACAAACTAGAACAAAGTATACACTGTCATCCCCAAGAGGGGGAGGGAAGGGAGGCATGCTTTCCCTTGGAGAGACTAAAAGGTATACATATTCCTTGGGTGGATTGGGTGGAATTATATAATGCTAAGATTCAACTCTAATCCATCATGTCAGTTTGCTCGAGTTCCCCAAATTATGTTGCATATGGCATTGGGAGGAGAAGTGTTCTATTGAGAAGCATTTCCTATATTTGAAAGCAATTTTCTTGTAATCAATTGGTTGCCTCTTGCATCTGCTTCCCACCTTCATCAAAATCTTGACAGGAAGGCCATTGACAAAATCCATTTCAACACAGATTCAAGCACATGTAGAGTTTTGATAGTTGATAGTTTCCTCGGAAGAGCAATGATACCTTCCAAGGTTGTTTCCAATAGCCCTCAAGCAATCTAATTCCCAAAAATAAATGAGGAAAAATGGTAATCTTACCCACAAAAATACAGTGGTGAAAATTTCTATACATAGGTCGAAGTTAGGAAACCAAAGTTTCTAGCACCAACTCCTTGTCTTCTTGTAAATCAAATTCTAAATTGAAGAACCCCTTTGCATATGGGTAAATGTTGATTTCTCCTCCCATGAATTCCTTCCATTTGTTTGAGAACCAAACATGCAGATCACATGCCTTCGACCAAGTCTTTGTAAACTGGTAAATCAATGCATGGTTTGATAGGATAACCTCCCTATCCAAAGCCAACTTGTCCAAACACACTTTTGACGTTTTTAAAGAGGGGAAAATAGGGAAATACAAGCATAGTTAGGTTTAGGCGCCATTAACCATAGTGACAACACGTTGAGGAGAACCCTCGTCACTGGAGCCATGTCCTAACTCCCATTCAGAGTGTCAATGGTGTTGGTGATGCAAGCTTAGGTTACCATGTTTCAAGTTGAATTCCCTATTGGTGCTCATTAGAGCATGGGAAAAATTTTGAGACTTTGCATCTGATAAAGACACCTTCCTACCATAGTGCGAGCCATCAAAATGGTCGTCTGAAGTTGTGAGGCCTATAGAGAATGGGGCGGAGCGCACGTGCAACATTGGAGCGAATCCTTCCTATTTTATTAGTTTCTATCCAAACTTTTTATAACCATTATCAAAATCCAATTTAATTGCATTGTAGGGAGCCTCAACTTTAGCAAAGTGATATTAAAAAATTAATATTTTAAGTTGATTTTGGCTATTTTTTGTCCCATCTCAATTCACATATCTATATTTGTCTAATGTATTAAGATATTTTTTTATTACTATTAAATCACTTCACATAGGGGCTTGACTAAAGGAGAACAAACTCTTGCAAGGCAATTTCCCAAATAGTGTCTCTCAACACTACACACACAAAATTTTAAGCACATACACAACATGCCAATGGGCATATATTATAGTTATAAATTTTCTATTGGCTCACTTTCACATATTAAATTCAATTTCATGCACTGAGTTTAATTATACATGCATCAATTTGAACCAACGTGAGGTATAATTAGGTATAATTAGGTAATAAATCCATAACCATTCATCTTGAAAATGATTTATTTTCTACATATTGATAAATTAATTCTCAACATCTTAAACAATAAATATCTCGTTTCAAATTTTGGGCTAAATGTCACATTTAAATTATATAATTCTATAATACATTCTTCAAAGTTTATTATTTAAATGTAAATTCCAAAACTTAAATTTTTTATTATTCAATCCTCAAACCATTTATTTTTATTGCAAATATGGAAGGATTATTAATTTTTTATATTTAATATGTATAATTAAGTAGATTATATATTTTATCTTAATTTCTAATATGCAATTTTGAAATTTTTTCTAAGATTTATAATAAATTTTAACATTCGTAAGCATTATTTATATTTATTAATATAATATCACTGAATTAAAAAAGATACTTAATATTTGGTTTTTTTTTTTTGATACTACATATCCTGCGACCCAGCCCAGTGGCCCGACAGTCCTTACCTTGTTGAATACTTGAAGCAAACTTGAGCATATTATTTGTTATATTTAAAACTTAAATACTATTGTACTATTTACAATTGATTTCATTTTAAATACTATCAAAATCCTTTATACCAGACTGGATTGTACAACCCACCGATATGAATCATTCAACTCCTTTATTAGTTAACTGCAACTACCTTCAATGCTCATTAAATATTTTCCACGACATCAAATGGCGACGCTTTCACACGTAACGTTGACAGTTTCGCACGGCAGATGGAAATGAAAAATAAACAGATTTATAATCTCTCTGAACTACCACAGGTGGGAACTCAAGTGGGTCGATTCAAATAATCCTTCTTTCCTTCTCACAAATAATGAAAGTCTTTGACTGATAATAATGTGTAATGTGAAAGCATTGACTTACAGGCTCTTCCACTGTCTTCTGCCTATCCGTTAATAACTTATTCATTAAGATAATTACTCGTTACGCATCTAGACCGCCGGCTGCCGACCGAGGATGTAATGTGCCGACCGATTACATTGGGAACAAATCTCTAATATAAGCAATAGGCACGTTAACTATAATACACTGTGACTATTCAATGCAGACCAATTTCGCTGCTTACATATTAGGTAACCCTTATATCTGGATGTTTCGAATTGAAAATTAGAATGCACAGAGTGAAATAAAGAATTGTTATTCACAAGTCGTATGTTCTCAACTTAAAATAAACATCACATACAGTCTAGTTATTCCTACCCCAGCAAATGAAGCCAAACTTTTGTTTATGAAGAACCAAACACAGAAGAGAAAGAAGAAACACAACGAATCTAAAATCAACAACTATAATATTCATAATATAAGAATGAAAAGTGGATGTAGTCTTAGTGCACACTAATAGTCATGATAATACTTCATTTTGCTCTCGCTTTGACTTCTACTTCTTTAACATATTTTAGTGTGCATTAAGAAATCCACTTTTACTATTTTCTTCACCAAATTTTTAAATTTCTTATCACATCTAGATTATTTTCACTTGTCTAGACCTACGTACCAAATTTTGATTGTTTTTTAGGATGCTAATGTGATGCATGCCCATTATGCTATTATCTTCTAAGCTTACCAAATCTAATTGTTGGTATTTCTAGCGAGTTTTTAATGTTATCTATCATAAAATTTTCTACTAAAGAAACATCTTTTAGCTGAAATTTGATCCTTCAATTATGAAAAGAGCTTCTCGGAAAATCAATCTTGGATTTACTTCTCCAACAACTCAAAAAAACTATTGTTTCTCCTCTCTTTTCTCTTCGTTACATACTTCATAACTATAGTTTATTCAAGGAAAGAATTTGATGTATTAGCTTAATATCTTCATGCTCTCATTCTCTTCTTCTCACTTGGTTGGTAATGTAGTTAACCAATTTTATCTACCATTTTTCTTCTATTTATTTGACAAATCTCTTGAAGTCTATCACTATTCCATTGTTGAATATACACACCAGAGTGTAGTTCCTTGTAGACTAGGAATTTTTCACTTATAAGTTTTATTTTAGCATTTGTGTTCTTTATCCTACATGCACATAGGCTAAACATATATAATCAATTTATATTTTCTGTTTTGACTATTATTAAATTTGAAAGATTAAAATAGGATTTTGACAATTCTTGATAAGCTTCCAGTTAGTCACTGACAATTTTGTATCCCTAACTATAAGTTCTTTTTGGAAGTTTTTCTAAAACAGATTTACCAAAAAAATAAAGATTTATTTGAAAAAATTGATGTTTCAACATTTTCTACTCATATAAATAACATTTTTTTTAAAATATTAAAAATACCCTTTTGTAGATCCATAAGTCTAGTTTTCAAATATATATATATATATATAATTAAATTATTATGTATATTTTTATTTTTATTTTTACTAAAAGTGGGTTATCAACAAAAAATATTTGACTTGATTACCATGTCAAGGAAAAATAGTATTAACTTATTTAAAAAAATTGAAAAAAATTTGATGCACTAGATAAAATAATCTATATCAAGAGGGTATAATTTTTTTCCATTTTAGATAAATAGATAATATAAAATTTGACGTCGAATGAAAACAACTATGTTTTAATATGCACACATTTTAATATTTATTTAAAAATATATATTTATCAAAATTAAAAAAATATATATCCATGTACTAAAGTTTCAAGTTATAAATACATACAAAAAATTGAAGGAGAAAAAATAAAAATTACTATAAAAAGGTTGACGTCTCATGTAACTTCATTTTTCAACATTTTTTAAGCAACTAAATTATAGTGTCAATTTATAAAAAACTATATTCAAATAATTTTTTTAACTTTTTAAAAAAAAACAAGCATAAAATATAATAAAAAAATATTTTATTAGTTTACATTATTTCAAAATTCAAAACATATATGTGACATTTTAGTGATTCAAGTTTAAAATTTGGATCAGTGTTGGCCATTTCCTTTAAAAAGTGTGACACAACTTTGGACTTTTACCCCATCGACAATTTTCCATCCCTAGCTATAAGTTCTTTTTGGATTTATTTTTTAAACAAATTTTTGCACTCTCTTTATCTCTTCCTTAATTTTTTTCTTTGAAACAACTAGTTTGATATTGATTTTAGTTTTTTTTTACAATTTGACATTCTCATATTTATGGATGTTGTTGTTAATGTTTCGTAGTGTGTAGAGAAAATAGATTCAAGCATCAAAATTTTATTTTGTTTGGAAATTGACACTTGACTAGGATGGAAACGCACCATGTGGATGTTGAAATAATTCAATAGCATCCTAGACAATGGGATATGTAATTTATCAAATCTTTTCTTATTTATTTTTGTTCTTACTTGTATATTCAATTTTTCAATTCAATATTTTCTTTTGTATAATTGACAAATTTATAAGCCAACTTGTAGATTTAGCTTAAAAAATATATTTTCTTAATTTAAATAATTTTAGAATAATTTTGGTCATTTTCTATTCTTTCCATTATGTGATAGCAACACAAATTTATTGTTCCAATCTAGTTAAATTTAGGTGTAAAACTAAACTTTCACACATAAAACATATCGTAATGTTTTAAATTTCTAGTCAAGATGAGATTTTTGTGAATTCAATAATGTAAAATTTTATTCTTGAAACCTTTAATGTGTTCAATATTTCAAATTGAAAATTATAATAAACAAAAAAAATTATTGTTCACAAAGTCTTATTTTCTCCAACTAAAAAGCATCACATAAAGTCTAGATATTCTTGCCCCATACAAAATAAAAAAAATTATATTTATAAAGAATCAAACACAAGAGTTAAGAGAAATTAGAAACATAACAAAGCTATTTTAAATTCAAGAAAGTAATTTTTTTTAGAAATTAACTCTCTATCTCTTATCCCATAAAATTAGTTTTTATTAACTCTGACTACTTGTAACACTATGCAACTCTTTATTTATAATATTTTATTTTATAATAATTATGCTTATCTATTTCTTTAAAAGAGGTTAGTTAATACCCAATTTTATCTTTAAGAGGAAAAATCCATAGATTACTCAACTATTAGTTGAACAAACCAATTTTATTAAGGAAAAGTGTAGTGAAGGAAAATCACGACCTATGAAGGGGATCACCTGTTGGTGTAACGGTGAGATGGTTTCCCATTTGTGGTGCAACAAAGGTTCAAATCCTCACTTGGCCTACTAGCAGTGTTTATACCACTACTAGTCCCACATTGTGCTCAGAGGATATTGTGGCAGCTGATCTTAGAGGACGTACAGGTGATCTTAGTGGATGTGGTGATTGATTGTGCTTGTCCCTGTAGGTGTGTACTACTCATGGATCTAAATTCTTGATGGTGTGTGTTTCTTGTGGACTACTGGCAGACCCACACGGGTCTTTCATGCCTAGTGGTTCTGTATCAGACCCTCGCGAGTCTCTCATACCTAGAGGTTTTGTGTGGTTGGTCTTTGAGAGATAAGGTTAAGGTGACACAAAGGTGTAAGGGTGTTGCTTTCTGTACATATCTAAGGATGAGGCCCTCAACAATGTGGTCTCACTAGTTCATAGCTCTAGTCAAAAGTGCTCAGCCTTGGTTGAGAATTACCAATCAAAAAGGAAAAAGAAAAAAAGAAAATAATGACCTATGAAAAGTACATAAGATTTTTGATATGAATTCTCCATGAAATACATTGGGATGTATTGATAGTTCTTAAATTGTTTCAATTATCCTCTTTAGATAATTTATAATTGCAAATGAAAATAAATTCAACTAAGCTATTATAAGGAAATTTTTCTAATTACAATATACTAGTGAAAATAATTACCTACATAAATATAATATCAACTTAATTTAAACAATGCCAACCAAAAAGAACTATGTCCATATGACTTTAGGTGAACTCATAAAGTGTAAAGCATGATGCTTCACATTAGAACGTCCATAGTAACACTTTATAGTTGATTTGGTTGGGGCTTGGGATTCACTCCCTCAAGGTCACAGATTCAACTCCAATTCATAGTGTGAAAGGTGGGGGTCAATTATATTGTGACAGCGCTTGCTCCTCTAATTTAGAGTACATGATTGCACTTTACTGCTAACCTTTTAAAGCCACCACTTGTAGCAAAGTTGGCTGGGGCTTGGGGTTTGTGCCCTCAAGGTCACAAGTTTTACTCCACTTCATAGTGGGAAAGGCATTGGTTAGTAATATTGTGCCAGTGCCTGCTTTGTTGATTTAGGGTATATGATTGGACTTTACCGCTAACCTTTTGTTGAAAAAAACTTAATTTAAACAAAATTAAATTGTATAGGTCTTGAAGATGATTCTATAGTTTGGATAGAGTCTTGACCTCGAACACCAATGCTTAGCATGGATTTCCTCACTACATAGTGTTGTTCAACACAAATATGGCTTGAAAAGTATAGAATAAGAAAAATATTATCCTATACACATAACATAAGGAATATTGCATTTAATAATCATGAGAAATTATTATACGCTAAATAATAACACAGTTTAACTCTATAAATAAGAATTACAAAATTAAGGTTATGGAGAGAATAAACTATATTTTCACTTCTTCCATGGAGAATCTACACACAAAGAAGAAATTTTTTTTTTTGGTTTGGTTGTTTAGGGGCTTGCCTTAATAAAACCCTTATTTTGGTATTTATACCTCCACAACAACCAATATTTTATATGTATTAAAAAATATGTAAATAATTTAATAAAAAATGTTATGATAAAGATAATGAATGGATTAATAACAAGATATTACCACCTAGTGCATTCAAGTGTTAATATGAAAGAAAATGTTGATTGATAAAAAAGAAAAAAATCACCTTGAAACTTCAAAGAATTGGTGACCCTGTACTTCAAGAATTTTGTAGAGAATAAAATATAGTGGTCCATACATTGTGAATATTCTGTTGTATTTCAAATGGTGGACAAGAGCATTGCTACTTAAAAAGTTATGTTTTCAAAAGTATGCATGTGAATGAGCTCGAGAGATTCAAAATCAAAATAAGATAGATCCCTTCAAATTGATTTGGGTTTATTTTTTCACCTAACTACATGCATAGGCATTACATGTAAAAAACCACAAGAAGTTAATGCTCCAACAACCACTATAATCATGAATTTTAATAGGATTCTTTCACATTGCAAAAAAAATTGTAAAAAAATCTCTAATCTAGAAGAATTCAGACACCAAAGAATAGTCCAACAATATGGGACTAAAAGATTCATAATCTAGGTGCTGATAAATTTTGAAATTTTGAAATTTTTTTTAAAATACTAAAGAGGGGGTGTTGTTTAGTGTGAAATATGCAACCTTGGGTATATAATTTAGGATACTATAGCCCCCTTTCACAGGCATATGAATTATACTAATATATGCATGCTAAATTAGAAATTAATAATCACACATATTACCAAAGGATACTATAGAGGATACATAATCTTTCATCTAGGTTGATATGACCCCAAGAAGAATACCTACAAAAATAACTAGAATATCTTGCACAAATACATATATTATGCAAAACTATTACAAAAATATGGTATTTAAAAAATACTAATCTATACATAAAAGAAACACAAGACTGACACTTATGCAAACAAACATACAAAACAACACCCAGGAAGAGGAAAATAGAATGAAAGATAACATGAAGAGAGAGAGATAAATGATTTAATAGGCATGAATAGCAAGTTGTATTATGCTAGAGTCCATATATGCATGATTTCAATTGACCATGGTTACTACAAGATGTATTATAGGATAACCATGAAAAGGGTAGGACACATTAAGACTCATAGTACATAACAAGTTGTATTATGCTAGGTGGTTCATTTGTTACAAAGATGTATTGAAAGCATAGAGAAAGTTGTAGAGAGAGAAAATAATAGTGTATGCATGAAGAGAGATAGAGTGAATGGAATTTTTCCTGTTTTACAAAATATCAAGAAACGACATTCCTGCCAATTAAAACTACCACTTAGGGTCATTACATTTGAAAGATTCTCAAGAATGTAATGCTCTAGTGACCACTTGATTCATGAATCTTCATAGGACACTATCACATCATGTGGACATTTGTATGTGAAACTTTTGTTTGAGAAGAATAGACTAAAAAGACCTAGGATCATCAAAAAATTTCCAATGGAGAGATTTTGATATTAACACTTTATATTTAAACTATTTTATATCATGAGCTAAAAGAGAGGATATTATAGTGTAAAATAGCAAGGGTTTTCAATTAACTATACTAAAAAAGTTGGTTACATCTATGTCGAGGCCAAGATATAGTTGTAAGAGGGGTATCACTCTAATTGCCAATTTTTCTTCACTTCTTAAACATGAGTAAGGAATATCCTAATAGGTTGAGGGTGAGATATTTGAGATTCATGTGGCATAGCCAATGTCTTATGTTCCTTTGGAATCTTTCTATCATGGAGGAAATTAGAGGAACAAGAGGATCCATTGGAGGATGAGGCATAGGAAATACAAAAATAGTATTTATATCAAATAGGCTAATTTTTTTTTGCTACCAAAGGGGTACATTGAGGAACCACATAATCCCACATGAGGATACATAATTTACAAGGAGAATAGTACCAAAAAAGGGGCAAGTTTAGGAAAATGGAGGACCAAAATAGGATCTTAATTGGCCATTTTTTTCTAAAATAGGAAAAACTAAACTTGGATGAGAAATTGATGATAATTACACTCAAAATTTAAAGATGCAATAACAACAAGAGTCATAATTCTTTGAACCTACTTTCTAAACTATTAAGATTTTTTAAAATAGTGGAGATTAAGGCATTCAAATAGGGGGGCCACACAAATGGCTCCTATTTTTTTTAAAAGAGCATAACATAGCATCTAGCATGGTCCCCTAGAGTGTTTACTTTTTTTTAGCTTTTCAAAAATTATTTTAGTGAAAACTTAGCTAACACCATGTATTTTATAGCCAAATTTATTGCTAATTTTAATGAATATACATTTTGGAAAATTTTCAAAGTGGACATATCCCAAGAAAAATAAAAAATTGAGCATGCACCCCCTAAATTTTTAGAAACTAATAATAAATAAATATTTTTTTATTGTGCATAGAATAGAGTCTAGTTGTTAATTTATTTTTTTCAAATTTTGATAAATTATGGATAAATAATGAAGGAAAAAATTCTACATGTAGGTTTTTTTTTTTTTAAAATGGAGACACTAGAAAAGAAGTTAAAGATCAAAACCTTAAAATAATTGATATATAGAAAAAATATATGATTAGAAAGCTAAGAGAGCTCAACGTTACTATACTATTTTTTAAACTTGAAATTGAAATATGTCCAAACTTAATAGAGAGCATGCTCAAAATTGCATCATTTTTTAGAATTAAAAAAAAAATGTTTATGCCCAAGCCAAATCCAACTAGGGCTAAGGGTTAAAAATACCCAAAGAAAATAAAAATGTGAGTGCATTATTGCATTCTTTGCATAATAACACACTCACATTATAATCAAGCATATTATAATGTGAGCATGCTCTATCAAATGCTCACATTTCTAGGAAGAAAAATAGATCTCTCTCTCTCTCTCTTTATCTTTCCATTTCTCTCCAACTCCTTATATAGCTTACAATATCCCTCTTCTTCATACTATATACATGAAATAAACATTTACATATGGACATTTACATCTTGAAAGTATAAGTGAAATTTACATATGGACATTTAATTTTTTATACTAAGTTATGTTATATAATTTCATTTATATAGTTTCAAGATATTTCAGAATCATTTTGACTCTCTAGGAGTTATAATGTAAATTCTAGGTTTTGGAAGATCTTATAATTTTTTAGATAGTCAAATAGTAGTAATCAACAAGCTCGTATAATATTGCAATTGTATAAGGGTAACTTTGTTACTATCAAAATCATAATCAATCCTATCGTTAAATATATCTCTCCATATCTCTCCCTCTCCCCTCTCCCTCTCTCTCTCTTCCTTCTTCACTTTATACTTCTCTTTATATCTCACATATATCTCTCCCTCCATATCCCTCTAGATATCTCTCCCTTTCCTCTCTCTCTACCTTTCATCTTTTTCTACCTCTCCCCATTTGTCCTTTCCCTTGTAGTCTCTATCTCACCTCTCTCTCTCCATATCCCTCTAGATAACTCTCTTTATTTCTTTGTATCTCGTCTCTTTCTCTCTTTGAATCCCTCTAGATATCTCTTTATATCACTTCATCTCTCTCTCTCTCTCTCTCTCTCTCTCTCTCTCTCTCTCTCTCTCTCTCTCTCTCTCTCTCTCTCTCTCTCTCTCCCTCTATATCTCTCTCTCCCCTCTCCCTCTCTACCTACCTCACCCTCCTTCCCTACATCCCTATCTCACTCTAGCTACCTCTCTTTCTCTCCAATTCTCCTCTCTCATGTCTCTATTTATCTCCTTTAGTGATAGAAGTGCCAGGAAGGGAAATTTCTCCCACACCCCTATAAGGAAACTATGCAGCCATAAAATGACAATTTCCACATAACCCAAATCTGAAAACATGCAAGTAAAATACTCAACATCAACATGCAAGAGAATAGACAACATACCCATCAAAGATGACACAAGATATACCCTGGGAAAACCCTCAAGAGGGAAAAACCCAGCCTCCAAAAGCATCCACACTCCATGTATTATTCAGTAATGAAAACCCATTACAATACATCTGCAGAGACTCCATGAACACTTCTGAAGCACAAGCTATCCATGCATTCCATGTGACCAAGCATGAATCCACACATCCCATGCCATGCTTCAAACCCTCACACATGCACAAGCTCAACCTTGACCAACTTTTTGATCCAACCCTAAACAACTACCCATGTGGTTGCTTTTATAGAAACAAGCTCCCACAAAACCACCAAGTGGTATTACATAAACCATGTGCCCAAAACCATACAACATCATGTGACCCCACATTTAATATTGGGTACTTTATTATTTTATTATTATTCCCCAATATTAAATAATTACATTTTACAATTATGTCCCAATGTTACATACAACAAAGTGGCCCCAACATTATAACTCCTTGTGATGCACATTCACCTAGAAACCCCTAGGTGCACCACACACATAATAAATAAATAAAACATTACAAACATTATGCAAGGTGTACAACACCTAATTCTAACAATCTCCCACTTGTTGTATACATTGCATAAGGGGTAACAAATAAACTCCATAGGCAACATGTACCATCCTAGAATCCAAGTGCTCCATGTGCTCCATCAAGATACCTGTAACAAGAACCAAGGTGACCACCATCTCATCCATGAATTCTCCCATCCTCCACCATGCCAACTACACTAAGATATGAACACATCCAAAGAGATGTCACACTAACTGTCACAAAGAAGCATAAACCTGCCTCAACCTGATATCTCAAAACACAAACACTGAATCCAATATGCACCAGTAGCTATCAAGAATAAATCACCATAGCTGAAATGACACCCAACAAGTGCCAACACATCCAACTATCCATACCTCCAAGGTATACATATCATAGTAAACTCATGCCAACAACATATCCACCCATAAACCACAATACAAACTCCATGTGCAAACCTATCAAAGCATGACATACACATCCAGGAGCTCCCACTGCATGGGCAATGTCAAGATGAATGCAAACCTGGAATGAGCGCATTCAACGCGTCGCTTCGTTAACATCCCAAAAAAGGCACCATCACAAAGGCATACCAAGTCTACTACCAGCATCTCATAGAAGTAAACATGTAGTACCAAGGAACATCCACATTGATAAGCAAAACCTACAAACCAAACCCTGTAGCATGTCCTCCTACACACACCTCTAAATGCCAACTGTGTCAAGTATGATCTCCTCCATAATACCCCATAACAAAATCCATAACCACATCCATCCATCCAATCACCAAGATCAAACATAACATATGTAACTAACATGGATGTAAGCATCTCAAAACAAGAAGATCAAACTCAAAGTAATCATTCCCAAACCAAGGAAATCAGCCCAATAAACCATCTCCTAAACCCAACATGTATAAGGAGATAAACATGCCAACACTCCTCAAATGAACCCTCCAGAAACCAAATATCCATGGCTCAAGATCCATATCCATGAGAAGACAAAGCATAAACATAATGCACCTGAAAGAATAATGGGCAATACCTCTCAAGTGAACTGCCGAGTAGACCAAGAGTGGGGAATGAGAATGCTCCTCCAGGATATCCAAGTCATCATGACTCAACCAAGAACACTCTCCTCATTGGTCCATGTTGAACTCACATCCAACCAAGGTGTAGGCTCCCTCAGAATTCCTGCTAAAAACCTCATCAAGAGTAACCATCTCAAAAACATGTCTCTAATCACAAGAGAATACCAAGCCTCACCTAAGTCTCCAAATATCCATGAGCACCTGTAACCGATCAATCCATGCTAAACACCAAGCAAATGATCAATGTACTCAATACAAAGAGAACCAACCAAGATCAAAATCATAGCTCCAACTGCAGAATCAGGAACATAAACATGACACCATGATCTCACATCCTCTCAAAGAAGATCACATGAATAAATCATCATAACATATACCATGCCATAACTCTAAACTAGTAATCAAGAGTATACCATGACATAATAACAAAACCATCCTACAACCAAGGATCACCTGTCAAAAACCAACAAGTCATAAATAATACCTCAACATCTCCAACACCTAATGTCAAAGAACTCTCACTGTAGCACACAGAATCCAAGAGCTCCTCCATGACACCAAAGATCACTTGCTGAAGATAACCATCCATAATAACCAATGGATCCACATCATTTCCAAATGCTCCCACTGAACCGTGATACCAAGCAATCTCATGGCATCATGATGCACAAAACCAACACTGTCATAAGCTCACACAAAACCTGTGAATCCAAGCTCTCAATGAAAACATGATAACCATCCTCTAAAGCAAGAAGATACACCGCCAAACCATCACTGTCACAAGCTCCCACTGAATCGTGTAACCAAGCTATCCATGACATCATGATACCAATCTCCTAAATCCAAGAAGATACACCACCACAACCCATAATCAGGAACCAATCCAATACCACCAATCAATGCACCTACATAAAGCATCATAACATGCCAAAGTATCTAATGCACAAGAAAAATCCTTGACATCATGATCACCACCAAGTTGACCAACAAATCAACCCAACCGTGTCCACATATCTGCATAATCATAGTCAACTACATAGATCTCATATCATGACTGTACCTGGTAATACCATCTCACCTCCTCAACATGACAACCAAATCAACAAACCAAGTGACTAAACCAAGCCACCAAAACTAAACATGCATTAACATTGAAATATCAATGGGCAAAGATAACCCATATCCAAGTCATAGGTGCAACAAGTAAGTATAGACCGCCTACAACATTGCACAACTTGTAGATACAACAATGCAACATACATGCTGATAACCATGTCAAAAATAGAAAAAACTGAGATGTACAACTGAGCATACAATGAATCCATCATCAAATATCCAAAATCCGACAATCCATAAGCTCATAATAACACCATAGTCAAAGAGACCCATAAACAGCTCAAGTGAAGAAAAACATAAAATAAACCATGTCAAAATGCCTTCAAACCTGATCCACTGTGAAGTACTCTGAACAAGCTTTCCGTTGACTATTCGAAGTCCAAAATTTGACTCCGTATTCACCCGATATTCCCTCTCAAAGCTTAAAAATAAACATCTAACTTCAACTAAGAAAAACACTATCAAAACTGAAAAATCATGGAACAACACCTATACCACTGTGTAGTGCTTAGAACCAGCTTTCCAACGACTATAAGAAGTTGAAAATCCGACATGCTGGGTGAAAGTTATGCCCATTTGAAAAAAACTGTTGTAAAAAGCCTCCTGGTGGTTCTCTGGTGGCGCTCGGGCGGCACTCCGGTGGTGGGTGGGCGGCGGAATCCAAATCCCATTTAAATCCAGTTTAATTTTTCATTTTAAAAAAACTTATCCCCCCTTGGCGGACCCGACGCAATAATTAACTCCGGCTTTGAAAAATTTTGAGATCTGGCGGGCTTTATTTGATTAGCGGAATTTTGAAGATTTTTAAATTTTATTTTAAAGCTCGCATGGGCTGGCGGGCCGGTACCCTGCCAGACAAGGTACCCGCCGACTACTTAGCAGCCAGCCAGCAGTACCCTACCGACAGGGCCTGCCACCTACCGATGTAGGGTACTGCGGCAGCCGAGGGCGGGGGGGTCTGCGGACCCCCCCAAACCTTCTAAATTTTTTTTTTGATTTTTCTAATAATTTTTTTGTTTTTCAATTTTTGTAGGTACAAAAGATATTTCGACGGGAATTTATTTTTCCGAATTTTTTAATATTTTATTTTTTCTGACGACGACATTCGTACGGCCTGTAGAAGGGCCTTTATAAAAAAAATTTGCATTTTCTTCCAATAACCAAAATAGGGAAAATTATATGTCAAAATTTCTCTCTCAGCCAACCTGAATCCAACCATGAGGTCCATTTTGTCCTAGGAGGTCATATGTGAAAACTCACCCCCAAAACCCTCATTTAAATGCATGACCAAGAAACCCTATTTTGCCAAAATTTTCTCACCCCAAATCTGCAAACAACCCATCATAACAGCAAACCCAAAACCCTCAGATCTACAATAAAACACCTACAAAACCCTATATCTTTCCATTGTCTTTCATTCTCTCATGTAACCTAGGGTTATCCAATCCAATAACCAAAGCTCTGATACCACTTGTAAGGAAACTATGCAGCCATAAAATGACAATTTCCACATAACCCAAATCTGAAAACATGCAAGTAAAATACTCAACATCAACATGCAAAAGAATAGACAACATACCCATCAAAGATGACACAAGATATACCTTGGGAAAACCCTCAAGAGGGAAAAACCCAGCCTCCAAAAGCATCCACACTCCATGTATTGTTCAACAATGAAAACCCATTACAATACATCTGCAGAGACTCCATGAACACTTCTGAAGCACAAGCTATCCATGCATTCCATGCGACCAAGCATGAATCCACACATCCCATGCCATGCTTCAAACCCTCACACATGCACAAGCTCAACCTTGACCAACTTTTTGATCCAACCCTAAACAACTACCCATGTGGTTGCTTTTATAGAAACAAGCTCCCACAAAACCACCAAGCGGTATTACATAAACCATGTGCCCAAAACCATACAACATCATGTGACCCCACATTTAATATTGGGTACTTTATTATTTTATTATTCCCCCAATATTAAAAAATTACATTTTACAATTAAGTCCCAATGTTACATACAACAAAGTGGCCCCAACATTATAACTCCTTATGATGCACGTTCACCTAGAAACCCCTAGGTGCACCACACAGATAATAAATAAATAAAACATTACAAACATTATGCAAGGTGTACAACACCCAATCCTAACAACCTCCACCAAGAACTAAGACCCAAACATAGCTAAAACAAAAAACTCTAAGTCAAAAAGATAATTAGGCTCCATTAACAATAGGGAGAGAGATAGAGATGAAAATAGAGATATAGATTGAGATGGATAGGAAGAGATAATGAGAGAGAGTTAAAGGAGAGAGGGATAGAGATATATGGAAGATCTATAAATATATAGAGGTGTATAGATGGAGATATTAAATGATAAAGATAGAGATAGGGAGATATACAGGTGTAAAGAGATATGGATAGATAAGGATAGATAAAGTGATGGAGAGATAGAAGGGGAAATATGGAAAGATAAAGATAGAGAGATAGAGATAGAAAGGAAAATAAAGATACAAATATAAAAAAATAAGAGAAGAGAGATAGGGAGTGAGAGGGAGAGAGAGGAAATGATATGGATGAGTAGAAAGAGGGAGACATATCTAGAGATAGAAAGGGAGAGGGTAATCCCACAATAATGAGTCCCTCTTTTTGATCAAGATGAACATTTATATCAACATTTTTAATTGAATCTTCACCTTCTGAGACCTATAGCAACTAAACCGTTAAGAATTTGAAGATGACGTAAACTAGTGATTTGTGGCAGTTTATGTGTAGATTCAAAATATATGTTTTTAAATTTTTTTAAAATAAATCGTGAATCTCTCAATATCTCCTTTAATAACTATTTTTTAATAGTAAACCACATTTTTAGAAAGTAACATTTATGCCATCCAGGATAACTTTTTTTTAGAAAGGATAAAATTCTATTTTTTAAAATATAGAATTTTAACATCAATATCTAGTGCATGGATATTTTTTAATTATAATTTTTTGTTACATATTTTTTTAATTTTTTAAGTCATTGGAACTATAATTTGGACATAGGTGTATGTCATCAAGCATAAATTTTTGTGTATATATCAAAATTAGTTTTATTTTTTAAACAAAGACATCAATACCTAATGCAAAGGTATTTTTAAAATTTTTAAATAATGGTTTACTATTTTTCCACCACAGTAGATTGAAGAACTTGATGTTTGGTGAAAAACCTATGTTCAATAAAAATTAAAACTAGTTTTTCTAAAGAAATTTTGAAGAAGAAACAAAAAATTTCTTGCCAAGCACCTTCATTCGAAGGTTGTACCTTTGTTCAAATATCTCTATGTAAAAATTATCTTTGTATGGAGCATATCTTTTCTCGAAGGTTAACCTTCAAATGAAGGTCTCTACATGTAGAACTTTGAGCAAAGGTCCTTTATTTGAAGATATTTCTTCAAATGAAGGTGGGTGATCCCACAATAATGGGTTACAGTTTTTGGCCAAACTTGACATTAAAATCAAGATTTTTCACCAGATATTCACTTTCTTACACCTATAGCAGCTAAACCATTAAGAATTTGAAGATGAATCAAACTAGTTATTTGTTAGATCTTTTGTGTAGATTCTAATTACATTTTTTTAAAAAAAAAAAAAAATTGTGAATAATTTTATGTCATTTTTAATAACTTATTTTTTCTAGTAATCAACATTTTTAAAAAGTGATGTTTACTTCAAACTACATAACTTTTTTTTATAGAAAGGACACAATTCTAATTTTTAAAATACAAAATTTTCACACCAATATCTAGGGCATGGATATTTTTTCATAATTTGTTGTTGCATATTTTTTTAAAAATTAATTTTCCAAGTCAGAGTAATTATAATTTGGATAGAGGTGTACTTCGGCCCGCATAACTTTTTTTGTATTAATTTGAATTAACTTCTTCTTTTTTTGTTGGAATAAGGACATCAATACCTAGTGCATATGTATTTTTTAGAATTTTTTTCTTTGTTTTTCTATTTTTTCGTAAGTGTGAAACAAAGAACTTGATTTTCATTGAAAATCCTACATTCACAAGAAATAAAAAATAAATATAATAATCAAGCTAAACATATTTAAATTTATACTTTTTTGGAAGCTTATAACAAGGGCTACATGCTTACAAAACATAAATTTTAAATGAATTCATTTGAGCACCCAAAGGTAAATCAAATGTGGTTTTCTATCAACATTTTGATAGGTGTAGAGGAGACTCGATTATAGGTATGTTTTAAATCTAACAAGGTTCTATCCAAGGGGGTTTTATCAATCCCTCTTTAATTAAAATAATTTGAATGGAACCTTTAAAGTCTTAAATCATTGTATTTTCTAAAAAATATGTGATTTGAGGAAAAAATTAGGATGTCCCAAAAAGTGTAACCCATTATTGTGGTAGCACCTAGGTGTTCTACTAAATCATCCCTCCTCCCTCCAAAAAATTCATTGTTCCAAAAGTAGGACTCAATATTGTGAGATTACTTGAGAGTGAAAGATAGAGAGAGAGGTAAAGGTGGAAATAAAGATAGATTAATAAGGAGACCTAGGAATTATTGAGAGAGATATGGAGGAGATAGAGATATAAAGGAAGAGGGAGAGGGAGAGATAGAGAGAGATATAGATATGGCGAGATAGAGTTATAGAGAGGATATATATATGGGAAGATTAAGAGAGAGAGTGGTAGAGATAAAGAGATAGAGATGGGTGAGATAGAGAAGAAAGGAGGGAGGGAGAGATATAGGTAGAGAAGGAGAGAGATAAGAGGGGAGAGAGAGAGATAGATAAATATATATTGAGGGAGAGGGAGAGGAAGAGGGAGAGAGGGAGATATATAGAAAGAGGGAGTAATAGAAAGGAGAGATAGGGATAAAAGAGGGAGATATATCTAGAGATAGATATAACTTGTAAAATATAGAAGGGCAGAGTGATAATGAATAACATAGGTTGAGAGAGATGGAGGGATAGAGAGAGAGGGAGAGATAAAAAGATAAATATGGAGAGAGATATAGATAGGACAATAGAGATATATAGATATAAAAGTCTAGGAAAAGGAAGAAGGAGAGAGGGAGTAGTATCAATAGATAAAGACAAAGAGTGGAAGATAAATCTAGAGATTAAGATAGAGGCAAAAGTAGATAAGGAGATAGAGAGATAGAGGGATGGAGAGGGAGAGATCAAATATTTGCATAGAGAGTTCCCATATAATGTCTCTTTACACAACACCACTTTAGACACAAGTATATCATAGTGAGGAGAATTTTCTATTCAAATTTCTACTAGTTCACTTGTATGGGTTAGGTTTAATCTTATGCAACAAGATCAATTCTACACATGTAAATCATTCATCTTAGTTAACAAATCCAAAATCATTCATCTTAACAAAGTCTTATTTTTCTACACATTAGTGAATCACTTCTCAAGATTTACTTACAATAAATTTCTCCATCCAAATTTCATTTAAATTATGTAATTTTACAATTATAATTCTAAATTTATTTTCCAATCTAAACATTAAATCCTAAAACTATTATTATTTAATTATTTAAAACTATTAAATTATAATAAAAACATGTATTTTCATTATAAATATAAATCACCTATATTTAATTTACTCAATACACTTATAAATCCAACATCTTCTTTTTTAAATATTATTAAATATAACATTACATATAATCTATGCTTTATACTAATTTATAATATACAACTCTTTTTAAAATTAAAAAATATTAAGGAATATATATTTTTTTTAAAAATATTAAAATATCATTTATATGCATATCAATACAATATAACAAACATCATTGACACTTAATATTTTACTAATCTTTTTTATTTATTTTTTAAAATTAAATTATTATTATAATTTTTATCACTAATTTCATTTTAATAGTTTTTAATTTTTTTGACAAGATTAGTTTCTCAAACTTATATGTACCATTCAATACTTTTATTATTTAATTGTAACTTTAATTAATATTACTTAAATATTTTGTTAGACAATAATGACAAAAATTTCATACATAAAATCAATAGTTTCCCAAAGACATGAATATATAACATAAACAGACTTATAGACTATCATTACTAGAATTTACTCATTTTCTTAAGACGTAGATAACTACATATTACTCGAAGAAAAATAAAAGTAATATAAAATAATAGTTAAATAAATAGAAAAAAAGATTATATGCAATATTTTTACCTATAATAATAAATTCACATTATATAAGATAAACGAAGACTTCAAAAACATGTTCAAAAATCCCAAAAATAATACTTAAAATAGTATAAAAAAATCCTACAATATAGGTAGAACATGTCAACACTTACCCAAGAATACTACGAGTTAGTCAGAGTTCGAGAGCATTGAATGAGTCGCTGTGTGTATTTATATATTAAGCTGACATAACCAACGGCTTCGTCCGACCGACGAAGTTAATTACTCTTTTCACACCAACAATTGAAGTAGCTAGCGTTTTATATTTAGGAGGTCGCCCCCTGTAGGTCGATCATCTGGATTTGTTTGTGGGTATCTGGCGGGGCAAAGGTTTCGCGAATTAAAATGAAAATGGGGAGGTTAATAGGCCTGATTATCCATATGATGGTCGCTGCAGTTGCACTGGGGCCGCATTTCATCGAAGCACTGAACAGTGATGGCACTGTTCTGCTTTCTCTTCGCAAAGACTTGACTGCGCCTCCTAATGTCTTTAGCAGTTGGAGATCCTCCGATGAAAGTCCCTGCAACTGGGAAGGAGTGCTCTGTCATGCAGATCATACGGTCCGTGTTCTCAATCTCACCGACCGCCACATCTCTGGAACACTGTCTCCTGCAATCGGTGGTCTACACAATTTGAAAGAGCTGTATTTAGATATAAACAATCTGTCTGGCACCATACCTCCAGAGCTTGGAAATTGCACAAAGATAGAGTTTGTGTATCTCTCGCACAATAATCTCCACGGGAGAATCCCGGCTCAATTGAGTGCCCTCAAAAGCCTCAGATCGTTGTCGCTCTATAACAACTTCCTCAGTGGAAGCATTCCTTCTTCCATTTTTGAGCTTCCCCTGTTGGAGGTGATTTATTTGGGTACCAATAATTTGACTGGAGCGATCCCTTCAAATGTTGGAAATCTCAGAGCCCTTTCCAAGTTATGGCTTGGACAAAATTCTTTAACTGGAGCGATACCTCCATCCATTGCCAATTGTTCACATCTCACAGAGCTTTATCTGCACGAGAATCAGTTAGCTGGAGGTCTGCCCGAAATCCTTGGCCGGCTTTCGAAATTAGAGTACCTGTATGTGACTTCCAATAATCTTGGAGGCAATATTCCCAAATCACTTGGTAACTGCACAAATCTCATTGAAGTTGAATTCTCCGACAATCAATTCAGAGGCGAATTTCCAGAGGAGTTTGGCAAGTGTAGCAATCTCACCATGATTTCTGCTACTCAGAATCAGTTTACAGGGCCCATACCAACCTCTCTTGGATCGCTGCACCGCTTGACCCGGCTTTATTTGAACCAAAATCTCCTGTCGGGTGACATCCCCGCAGTGCTCGGAAATTGCAGCCAGCTGAAGGACCTGAGGTTACACATAAACAAGTTAAAGGGGTACATCCCTCCCGTACTTGGTAGATTGCAGAGTTTAAAGGTTTTGTTCCTGTCCAATAATTCACTGGAAGGCCAGATCCCTCCTCAGCTTTTCGAGGCCAAAAGCCTTCAAGAAGTGTATCTGTACAGAAATCGTCTCACAGGAACCATACCACCAGAGATTATCAATCTCTCGAGTCTCAGACATGTATCTCTGTTTGATAACCAGCTGTCTGGCTCAATACCTCCCACACTGGGTGCCCAGAGCAATCTCACCGGAATTGATTTTACAGGGAATCAGCTTACCGGATCAATACCTTCGACACTTTGCTCCTCGGGACACCTAGAGCTCCTACTCGTGCGAGGCAATCAGTTGGAAGGCAGAATCCCTCCAGAGATTGGGAAATGTTCAAGCTTGAGGCGAGTGATTTTGAGCCACAACCGTTTATCTCACTCCATACCCTCCGATTTCCTGGTTTCCAATCCTAAAGTTGAGCACTTGGACATAAAGGACAATAGGTTGAAAGGAACAATACCATCAAGCCTTGGGCTTTGCAGAAACCTGAGCTTCATAGATCTCTCCATGAACGAGCTCAGTGGTGCTCTTCCTCCACAATTGGGGCAACTGTCTAAGCTAAAGCTATTGAATCTTGGCAGCAATAGATTGAGTGGTGCAATCCCAGCTTCAATGGGGAATCTGAGTCAACTAGAGAGCATGGATTTGTCGTCCAACAATTTAACTGGCAACATTCCCTCTGCATTTGATGGTATGTCGTCGCTTGTTAGAGTAAACATCTCGAATAACCAGCTGACAGGATGCATACCCAAGTCATGGTCCAAGTTGTGGAATTCGTCGCCGAGCTCATTCAATGGCAACCCAGGTCTCTGCTTAGTAGAAAATGACGGGAACATTCCCTGTAAATGCAACAGCAAACAACATGGCATGGGATGGAATTTAGAAGGAATGTAAGGTCCATCGGAAGCATGACGATGGCTTAGTTAGTTGTTGTTCACGAATTTTAATTGAATAAGTGGCTTTTACAGTGAATAAAAGTTTCATTTTGTTGTTACTCGAATTTGTTGGTATGTTTCTCCGTCAGGACAAGTGTACCGATAGTTTCATTACTTAAAATGCACAGTTGATATACTATCAACTAAAATGAGGTTAGCTGAATGGGCTTGCAATAAATTCAGGAAGCGGTAAACATCAATTTCCACTAAATATTGTTTAGACAATTTAATTAAATCATGCATGATGACCCCTTTTTTTGCGGTTAGGGAGTTTCTCTCGGAGCGGCTATTTTCATACAAAATAGCATGCTTAACATACCATGTTAATATATTGTAGAGACAAAGTACATTTTCTATTGTAGAGACAAAGTACATTTGTTGTCTCATACCACCTTTTATAATGATGAATTCTAGTAGAAAATTCAAGTATTGTTGTCAGTCGGTGTAATTAGAGAACTAAAAGCCAAGCTTCGATATGTTCCTGGCTCACTTTGAGGTATGAATTATAAATGATGAAGAGCCAAAAATAGTTGCAGCCAACCACAACTCTTCTAGATAAATTTAAGTATTTTATGTGAATGTGCATTGTTTAGATATTTTGTTGAAATTGTGAAGAAGTAAAGTTGAATTCATTTGAAAAAAATATTAGAAGTAATGTGCCTTGTTTTTGTAGATGCCTTTGATAACAAATTCATAAGGAATGAGTTGCATGAGATCTTTTGGGTAGGTTTATCTACTATCTATAAATGTTTGTTGATATATTTTTCTAAAATTTTGAAGAAGTGGACTTCAATTCATGTCAAGAAAACAAAAAATTAACCATGTCATCCCTATTTCACATCCACTTTAATTTTGTTGTGTCACATTTTAATTTATGGCATGACATTTTCATTGAAAATTACAAATGCAAAGGTTTACTCATGACATTCCATGAAACTTTTTCAGGGATATTTATAATTTCTCTCATAGGACCCTCTAGGTCTTAAAATCCTCATCTTCTAGATGCCCTTGTAAGTAAAACCAATTTGGTTTGTACATTTTAATTTATGACAGAACATTTACATTTAATATTTTAAAATTAGTAGTTTACCCAAGGTTTCCATGAAATTGTTTGAGGGATTCCCTTAATATCTATCATGGGCCCCTCTATAAGTCTTAAGAATCTCTTCTTCTTGATGCCCTTGTAGGTAAATCCAATTGGGTTTGTATATTTTAATTTATGAAAGAAAATTATCATTTCATACTACAAAGGAAAGGGTTTACTCATAGGCTCTACAAAATTGTTTGAGGGAATTCTTCAACAACTCTTATGATGCCCTCTAAGACATAAAAATGTCTTCTTTTGGATGCCCTTTAGGTAAAACTAATTGGGCTTGTATGTTTAAATTTATGACATCATTTTTTGTTAATGCTATAAAGGCAAGGTTTTGCCCATGGCTTTCATGATTTTTTTAAAAAGATATCCTCAACGAATTTCATGGGGCCCTCTAGATCTTGAAATGTCTTCTTCTAGATGCCCTTTGTAAAATCAATTGGGTTTGTATGTTTTAATTTATGATAGATATTTTTTGTTTAATATTATAAAGGCAAGGGTTTAACTATGAGCTCCATGAAATTGCTTGAGGGGTTCGCTCATTGACTCTTATTAGTCCCTTTGGGTCTTGAGATTCTCTTCTTTTAGGAATTCTTACAAGAAAAAATCAATTGGTTATATGTATTTTATTTTATGATAGAAATTTTTTGTTCAATACTACAATGGCAGGGTTTACTTGTGGATTCCATAAAATTGTTTGAGGGATTTCCTCATTGAATTTGATGGGTCCATTTAGGCCTTGAAAATCTCTTCTTCTAGATACCCTTATATATATATATATGCATATATACATATATATATACATGCATATATACATATATATATATATACATACATATATACATATACATATACATGCATATAGATATACATATACATATACATATATACATATATACATATGCATATATGCATATACATATATATACATATATACATATACATATACATATACATATACATAAACATATACATATACATACACATACACATACACATACACATACACATACACATACACATACACATATACATATACATATACATATACATATACATATACATACATACATATATATATATATATACATATTGTAACATAGAAAAAAGGCAATCCTCAGTTTAGTGCATAAAATCTATGATGAATTTCTTCCTTTTTCAAAGGTACATTAGGATGCAAATCAATGAGGTGTTTAGATTGACTTTCAACCATGAAGGTGAGTCAATTAGACATGGATCTAATCCCTTTGAGCCTTGGAAATAGATTGGAATTGATTGAAATTAATCAATCTAATTAGACTATGTACCATAATATGAAAATACAAGAAACTGATGATGGATTAGCAGTAATAGAACTTTGTAGGAAGATCTGAGAAGGGTAGTGTCTATCCTAAGAAAATTAATTCAATCACTATAAGAGGACATAGTTTCCCAAGGGTGTCTTTGTCTTTATAGGGCTACTCCATATCTATTTTCACAATCCTATGATACATGATCTGAGCTTCTGATTCCCACCTACAAACTTCTCAAATTATTGTTAGACAATTTTGTAGGTGATTTTCTATGAGTTGACAAGGTGTAGGGTTTTGAATGCAACAATGGATAAATAATTTTCAAATTCCTTCCAATCCTCTCCAAACTTGAAACTTGCACATTCAAAGAGAGATGAAATGTTGTGCCATTTAGGGGCTTGCCAAGTAGTCAAACTCCATGTTAGTTTTTCCACTTCAATGATAAAATGATAAATAATAGGAAGGAATGATGAATCCACAAAGTGCTACAACTCACCACCTTTCAATGGCTTCCTTGAAGGATTGAATTCATGCACATCACCTCAAGGTCTTGGATCTTTCTTGCTTGAATGCTTGGATTTCTTGGATACTTGCAACAAGGGCCTTGAACCTTCATAAACAATGATAAGATGAACATACATGAACTCACATAGGATTTGACATGATGCTTGGATTTTGAATTGTTGCAATAATATTCACAAATTTACCCTTGATTGATCTTAGGATCTTCAATTTTCTCTCCTTTCATGAATTGCTTCCTTCATCATAAAATTACCTTCTAATTGCTAAAATTGAGAGGAAAACAAGCTTTTATTTGCATTTTAAGTAATCCTTTTGGGTAGGAGCAGACTTGGGGTCATTTTCAAATCATAAAAACAAGCACTAATTAAAATTTCAAACATTCAAAATTTTACCTCGAGGATAGTGATGCCATTAAATGTTGTAAAGTGTCCAAAAATGGGTGTAAGTGTCTAACACATAAATTTTTGACCCAAACTTATAGGGATGATGGTGAATTAAATATTTGTTATTAATCTAGTCACAAAAATAGTAAATTGTTATTATAATTAAAGTTATGGGAAAAATAGGGCATCAAGGTAGTGTGAAATTGTCAAGGGTGCTGATTTTCGATGCTACATTTATTCCCCACTTTAGTGAAAGCATGAAATTAAGCTTAGACTCACAATAAAGAAATAATATGTCAAGAGGGGTTCAATTTTTCAAATGTTGAATAGATAAGATGACTATGAATCTAGGGGAAGTGCACAAGCCCCCAGGATCCAAGATCCTATAACAAAAAAAGGAACACACATGTGTGGAATAAAATGTAGCAAGACAATATACACAAACATAGATGTCAAAAATAGGAAGCATACACAATGAAAACATATGACATGATATAACATATAAATGATAACAAAATGAACATAAACATGATTAATACACAATGCAAACATGAAGAAGACACACAACAAAACACAAGGTTAGTACTAAAGGGATTCGAGTTGGTAAGGAAAAGAGACCCCAGTCTTAAATTATCTCAAATACCAAATGTCATCTATCAAATAAAGGAATGCTCCCATGAGGATTAGCAAGTTGTTTTATGCCACATCACTCATGAGCTACATAGATCTATTGGCTAGCAAGTTGTGTTATGCTAGGTATCCATGCAATATGATGGGTTTCACAAGGCTAGCAACTAAACACTCATGGAACACATAGCTCTATTGGAAAGAAAGTTGTGTTATGATTGACAACCATGTTAAGGTTTTCATGACTCACATAATAGAAAAGTCCAATATTTGCTAGGTGAATCAAGAACTAGAAGCAACACTAGCTAGTGAAGTCTTCTATTCACTAGGTGAGCCCCCAAGACAAGGTAGCGAAATGAGAAACACACTAGGTCAAGTGAAGTGCACTATTCACTGGGTGTGCACCCATTCACAACCATAACAAGAGTTATACTCCCCTAATCTAACTCTAATAAGGTGCTACAAAATGATCAAGATGCTATGCTAATGCATCACTAAGTTTAATGTGCATGAAAAAAGTGAAGCAAAAATTCCAAACTCACCTAAGAAGGTGCACAAACTCGCCTAAGGTGTAGAAAATGATAACAGGATAAGGTAAAAACCTCAAGGGGTTTTGTAACAACACCACCACAAAAGGTGATTATAAAAACAACAAAGGGACTTTTCTCAATATGTGAAAGGTCACACCATAGGGAATATCACACATGGCATCACCACCAAGAGAGGACAAGTCATGGGATAGAAGAATTCACACCCACTAGTAGAATTTGGCAAATAAATGACTAGGTGACTAAAAATTTTAGTCACAACAACTAAAATGACTAAATTCTTTTAATTTTTTGCAACACAACTATAAATGAGTAACTAAAAGAATAATTTGGTTATCGGGTAAATAATTATTTAGTCACACAAATTAAAATGACTAAGCAGTTAATCACGTGAGTACAAATTAGACAAAATTTTAAAAATTATTTGGGGAAATGATTGGTGGGAGTCATGTATTTCACGCAATTCTACATTATTCTTGTTTAGAATTTAGCAATTTTGCATTATTCTAACTATTTGGAAAACTACATTGATCAAGCACACGAACTACACTAAGGTGCCTCATTTTGAGTTATAGCAGCTGGGTGCATGAACTACACTGAGGCATTTTGAGTTACAACACTTGCATGGGTGATAAATATTGTTTGGAGAGGACCTAAAGAATTTTGAAAAGGCAGGAAAGGACTTCGGTGTTTGTTGCAAAGTATTTGAAGTCTGCAATGAAGTCAGATTTGGGGACACCCTCTCTAGTGAATTCAAAGGTAATTCAAAACCCTCATTACATTAAACACAAAATCTATAGCTTTGTGATTGGAAACTTACAATAGTTACAATCTACTGCTCTTAATAATGTTCTTTTACAATCTTGCCACTATTTTGCTTCATAATGTGTTCGAGCTAAATATAATCAAATTTGGGTGCCAGTGTCAAAATAGAATTTCCTCAAACAATTTTGACACATTTTCACTATGAGCACAAATTGTCCTTATGCAAAGTAAACATGTACTAGATTTATCCACACATCAGGAATTTGAACAAAGATGTTTCCTACTGTAACTTCTTGTACCTATGTAAAAATTTCCTTTACAATATCAAATTGACCCCTTTCAACTAGCACAATGGTTGCCCCATTTGTAGAATACACATTTCCTGGTCTTTGTGCCAACACTTTACAATATAGTTCTCCAACCTTCTCAAGATGTTGTTCCTCCACCTTTGGATCCCTCCTCTCATTGCGAAAAGCTACAAAATAATTCCAATTTCCAAGTGAAATGTCAACATAAGAATTCTTTGCATTTAATTCACTTTGTACAACTTTAATTGTTTCTTTTGCTTTAAGCCAGCCATCTATTTTAAGTTCCATTTTTCCAAGCATAGATAAAGCATTTGATGAGTTACACCTTAAGTGCATCCCCAATCAATTCTAGGCTTAGTTGGATCTCATTTTGAGCCTGAGCCATGACTGCAAGACGTAGATATGCATCAACATAATTAGGAAACTTGAACAAAAAAATAATTGAATCCACCTATTTGGGACTGTAAAATAAAAATAGATGAATTAATCTTATTTTTTATTATAGCTTATTTTAATCTAGAATCTGATAGTAAGATAAAGCATAATACATTGAAGGACACAAAAATGTTCTAAAATAAAGACTAAAATAGATTGCCCATAAAAAAAAAAAGGAGGAAAAATGAAAAGATAACATACATATGATTCATTTGAGGTTTTTGATAAGGTATCATTTAACAATTTCAAATGGATTTGGAAGGGACAAAGCATATTTGATTTCAACTAAAATATTGAGGTAGCATATCCATCATTATTATATGCATCATCTTCTGTTGGAATTTGTCTCTACAATGGTTAGGTTTGGTTAAAGCTCAGGAAGCCTAGACATCATCATCATATGGATCATCTTCTCTCGGACTCTATTTCTACAATGGGTCATCATCTTCAGAATCAGAGTATGCATTTCTCCTTCGTAATTTTGTTGAAACTGGAGAATTTGTCTCGCCATCATCAGAGTCTTCTAGACTTGCAGTTGCAAGAAGATCTTGGTAATTTTCTACATCATATTGTGCCTTATCACTCATATAATTTTCTTCATATTCCATGAAAACATTGGATTCCTAAGAATCATAATCCTCATGGTCCTTATCCTTCTTCTTTTTCTTCTTTTCCTTCTTTTGTTTCTTCTCAGACTGACTAGCCTCGTCATCGTCGTCATCCCTATCCTTACACATACTCTTCCATAATTCCTTCACACGTTTAAATTGCTCCTCTTGTTGCATCACCTGCCGAAGTTTTTCCTCTTGCTTTCTCCTTTCCATCTGAATCCTTCATTCTTCATCAAATTTTCATCTTGCTTCATCAGCCAAGACAAGTTGGCATGCTACTTTAATTGTTTCTTTTTCTTTAAGCCAATCATCTTCTTTTAGTTCCATGTTTCCAAGCATACATAAAGCATTTGATGAGGTTTTATCCACCTTAAGTGCATCCCCAATCAATTCTAGGCTTATTTGGATCTCATTCTGAGCATGAGCCATGGCTACAAGACATAGATATGCATCCACATAATCAAGAAACTTGAACAATATTAGCTTGTATAAAATATTTGTTTTTTCAGTACCATGTAGTTGTTCAAACAACCTAGCAAGATTAAATATTGTTGTGAGTTTATCCCATGGTAACTCAAGTGAAACACCACCTTCTTCTAGTTGATGGAAGAATTCCATATCCTTAAAGCACATAGAAAAAACTACAGAATTGGCACTGGGGCTTTTATTTATGAATTCAACCCAAATGCCATTTCCTAATGCCTCTATAAAAGTTTGTTGAGCCAAATCTAGTTCATCATGGTCAAAATGAATAACCCCAATGTTGTTTAAAAATTCAATGGGTACTTCTCTCTGCTCTTCTTCAAAAGATACTTTTCTATCTTAAGAGAATCTAAGGTTGCAGTAGGGCCTGTCGATATTGATAACTCACCCATCTTGATAAATGCATGGGAATCACATGGATCTATGCAAGTTTCCTTTGTTAAAATTTCCAAATCCTTCTCTGCCTACCCTTGCTTCAAGCATATATATGGCCTAAAACTTTTAAGCTCTCATAGTTCTCAGGGTGGGCCTACAAAACCTTTTCAAATTTTTAGAGAGAACTCTTAATATCTCCCAACTTCAATTGAACCTATCCACAAAATCCTGTGGCCTCTGGCTTTCCTTGATTGATGCCATGTAGTAGCGGCTAGTGGAGTCATAATCACCTTTACTATGATAAGATCATGCAATATTATAATATGAATGAGATATCATGAGAGGGTGGTTAGTTGAAGCAAGAGTTGTCTCAGTCAATTGTTCCACAAGAAAATTCCACACTATGAAGAAAAAATGGTTTGCTAAATGATTCAATGTCATTGCACAGTACGAGTATAATTCAAAGGCTCCACACATCTTTTTGATTCCTTCATGAACACTATCTTTTTCACTAATTGTGAGAATCCTATAATTAAAAAATGCAGAAAACTAACCACAAATATTTTCCCCCATTTCAAATAGCAAAATTTCCAAAAAATGTGTTTAAAACCTGCAAAAAAATGAAAATAAAATCATGCTGATTTTCACACCAAAAAAAAACCATGAGACCATAGCTTGTTGCTTACTATTATGCTTTGATATATTTTTTCCAAGCATCCATAGCTTGTTTGAAATCACCCGTTTTAGGCTTTTAGCCATAGCAATAAGGCAATGAACTGTTTGATAAAATGCTTTGGTAGACATGTATAAAAAATGTGGTAGCATAGACAAGGCAATGAACTTTGGAAAAAATTCCTCAAAGAAATGTGGTCTCATGGTGATGGAATTCCATGATGAATTCCATGACAAGAGAATTGTTATGGATTTTCATGGCATTCCATCACCATGAGACCACATTTCTTTGAGGCATTTTTTCAACCAGTTCATTTCCTTCTCTATGTTATTGCTTACTATTATGCTTTGATAGATTTTTTCCAAGCATTTGTAGCTTGTTCGAAAGCACTTGTTTTAGGATTTTATCCATAGCAACAAGGTAGTGAACTATTTGATTAAATTCTTTGGTAGACAATATGTATGAAAAATATGGTAGCATAAACAAGGTAGTGAACTAATTGAAAAAATGCCTCAAAGAAATGTGGTCTCATGTACAATGCCATGACAATCAAATGCAATTGATAGCTGGTCCTAGTTATTAGTTATGCAATGTGAAGTAATTGCATACTGCTTAGGTTGACTTTGTAAAAACTATATTGTAATTTAAATTTTGTCATCTATTAGCATCTAGTTATTAGTTATGCAATGTGAAGTAATGCTTTGAGTTTGAAAGATGTGCAATTCAATAATCAACAATGTAGATGATAATGATGATGTTTTGTCACCTTAACTAGCAAGCTACCTTAAGAGGTTAGCTTGTCACCTAAACATTCGTTATATGTATGGTGTACTTTATTATTGAATGTAATTCATTCTTCTTAGTTTTCTTACTTTGGTTGAAATTAATTTTGTTTATTTAGAATATAATTTCTTGTATGTCTTATACGTTTTCTAGATGCTAGACATTTCTTGTATGTCCTAGATGATAGCTTTAGTTTGTAATACAACTTATAGCCTCCACATGCGTTGGATATGCCTGTGTGAAGGAAACAATAATGAACATCTATGATTTAATAATACATATAGATATCTTAGCATTAGGTGAACTAAGCCTCCTCACTACAAACAAATAAATGATCTCTTAGGTCTAATTGACACTGAAAACTAACACTAAGACACTACAAAATTAGAAAATTATTCAATCTTTTTAATAAAATGACATCTAAAATACTGCATTCATAATATACCCCTATATTCCCACCTAAAATACATAAAAAATCCAATACCACAATTCAAGACCACAACTTATTGTATCATACATAGTATTATGAACAAACAATTGATACCAATTCATAATATACCCCTATATTCCAACCTAAAATACATAAAAAATCCAATGATACAAAATATTATCAATAAATAATTGAGACCAAAATTTGAGCACCAGATTAAGTCTTCTTCTCCATTGATTTCTTCAAATAGATATTACAATATGACATAAGTCTCCTCATATATGTTTCTATAAATTCCTACAATGATGATATCAAAATTTGGTCTTGGTTTCTCTTTTATAAGAGAAGTAGCAAGCTTCAGACCATTACAAAATATGACATCTTTTCAAAATTCATGCCTCTTCATATAAAAAAAACTAAAGATTATATTTTCTTTAAACATAAAATAGAGAGAGTAGATAACTAATGAAGTCCATAACACTTGTGATGCCATAATCCATTAATCTCTGTAAGGAACCCGTGATCACTAAAGATCTATTCAAGGTCCTTTCTCCATATTAGTGTATCTTAATGTTTGATTCTTCCACTATGACAACCCCAAAGCCTACTATTCGAGAGGACCCAAATACTTTTTCTCCCACTTGTATAGTATATAATCATGTGGCCATTTGTATTCTTGAATTTTCAATATATTTGCAAGGTGAATTTTCCATCAACTATCTAGTAATGCCTTCAAATCCATGATAAACTTAGAATATCCAACATCTAAGGCGATTACTCCATCCATGATTAAGTCGAACTTGTTATGACTCAACTCACGATCCTTTTGTATGTGATTGATGCAATGTGGAACAATATAGCCAAATTCACTCTTCCATTCATTGAGGTCCTTCAATTGGTCATCATCTTTCAATATTTTTTGCACAAACCATTGCTTCAAAGTATGAAATGAATCTATTCTTATTCCAATCTTTTGGTCCTCTCCTTGTATATATTGGAATTCATCTATAACTCTTTTGGTCATCTTCTCTACAAGTTTTAATGTTGCAGGAGCCTCAATACTCCTCTGTAAGATTCTACACAAGGTTACTATTGTGTGGTGTATGGGTTGCCAACTCTTAAAGGGGATCTAGTATGGGTACATGTGTTTTCATTTGATCAATTTCCTGTGTCAGTGAACTATAGCAATCATACACACTTTCCAAATTATGCAAAATTATCTTTATCCTATGCTCAAGGACCTTCTCTAAAACATTGCAGATTTTCTTTTTCACTCCTTCCTTACCCTCATTTTTGGATTTCTTTAACTCTTCAATCTCTTGTCTAAGAATGATCACTTGTTTAGTACAAAAACTTTCTATATTAACTAGTGGAGCAAGAGGAGGCTGGTATAACATTATTTCCTTGTTCTGTGAGGGGCCCATTCCTTTCAATTATTCCTTCAACTTCACATTTTCCATGGAAAATTTATTGAATTCATCATTTAAAAACTTTTTTTCCCTTTTGTACTCTCTCAATCTAGCTTCCATCTCCTTAACTTCAGCTCAGGTGAACATAGTTGAATGCATTGTCATGGTTGCAGCTTCTAGAGGAGATGTATTCTTTAATGTTTTCACCATCTAGTTGTCCCTTTCATTTCCTGCACTACATCTAGTAACCTTGTTTTTTGTGTACTCTTTTGTTTGGCCCAAAATTCCAAGGTTTCAATCTTAGGGTTATACCATGTGCAACTTACACCTTCATTTGAGTCAAACTCAACAATCAACATTGGGTCTTCCTATGTTCTCACTTGATCAAGTAAATACACTTTCTTTAATTCCATACCGGGGACAAAGAGTATGCTACTTTTCAAAATCATCTCTTTAGCCCATTGTGGGATGACATCAATATTATCTTGATCCTTAATTCATTAAAATTTTGGGCTACTATTTGGTCATGCTAGGATTCCTCAGCTGGGTATGTGCAGAATAATGATGGGCCAAAAAGTGGCGATATGATGGGTATGTGTAGGGTATGTAGCTGATGACTTATTTTTACCCAAAATTGATGAAATGAAAAAGTTTTCTAAAGGAGATTCTCAACTTTCCACCAATATAAATTATGCCTTACTTTGAATTTAATAAATTATTATTATTCATTTTCTATTTGAATTATGACTAAAGTCCTAATTGATAGGCTGATTGAAAGACATCTATATCTTTCAAATGGTATCACATTTTTTGAATCCAAAACATGTGTGTCACATTCTATGCTTTGCATACTATAGGATTAAAAAAAAATGAATTTCATGAAGTTTTGACCAAGTTAAGGTGGTCAGACATACAATTTTTTATATTTTTTAAAAGTTGTAATAAAAAAATCATAATTAATTATTTAATTGGAAAAATTATAAAAAAAATATGCATCACGATCGGGACATGAGTACTATAATTATATCTAAAATATTATAAAAAATATTATCATTTTATTGTGGTTACGGTGGGTTAGACACACCTACTTATTTTTTCCCTGAAATTTAAGTGCTATTGCATTGAAATTTCAAATTTTCACCAAATAGGATTTTTTTTAAAATAAACCTAGTAGTTTAGAAACTACATTCAATTTTCTATAGATTCTATTCTTACATTTTTTAAAATAATATAGATAACTTATTCAAATTTTACGTCCAGTTGCCTAACTCGATTTTTTTGAATTTTTCACCACTTGCGCTATTTTTCCATGATGATCCTGCACATACCTAGCTCCCATCTTATTTATTTCTTGACCCTCACTTCAAACTCTCTCATTTTCATATTAATCCAAAAGTATTTAAATTCAGGGGTTTTGATAAATTCATCATCTTCCAAGAACCTGAGATCTGCAATTACCCTCTCATCCTCATGCATTTCTCTTTCTCCTTGTACCTGAATATCAACTCTAGTTTTAGGCTTGTGGTCTTCAATTTCAAGCATAGGTGGGTCCACTTCAACATCATCCTTCAAATTTCTTAACACATTAACTGCTTCTTCTGTATCTCCAACCTCCTCACTTATTTGATAAGAAACAAGTGGGTCTATCTCTTTTTTCTTTTGTTTTTTAGAAGGTGGTTGTTTAGGAGGTGATCCTGGAGAAGCATGACATACTGAAATAGTATCCGAATTGGTTTTTTAATTATAATACCACTCAAAATTTTGGGAGAAAATTTGGAAGGTCGCCCTATCGCCACTACAAACTTATCACATAGTTCATGAAACTTATAAATCACCGTATCAACGCTCTTGACAAGATTTGCTTCATCTATGAAATACCCCAAGAAATCACTGTGCTTCTTCTTTCTTTCATCCTCAAGCCTTTTCATAATTTTCTATTTTCTCCTCCTCTCATATACCTCTTGAGGAGTGAAACAAAATTTGATTACATCTTCTTCATAATCAATCTAGTGAGTAACCATGGCCTTGGTAAGGATGGTGTGTCTTACAAAATTCAGTTGATGGTCCTCAGGGTCAAAAGCTCTTTCCTTTCTAGACTCTAAAGAGTACCTTGTTTTTAAATAATTTTGCAACTCTTCAAGTGTATCAGATCCCACTGATAGTTCTTGACATGTTTCCAAATTGGATAGAAATGTACCATTCCTTTGTTTATGCAAGACATCATTTTCAATCCATAGAATCTACCACATGAACTCTAAAAAAAGCTAATCCTTTGGGCATTTATAAATCCTAATTATTGTGATATCTATTAGAAAAAAACAACCACTGAAGTTACGATTATGTCCTTGTTCAAGTTTCAAAGCCAAAGGTCTTAACAATTATAGCACAAGTGTGTGTAGTCTTGGTGGTGGGTGGCCAAGAACTCTCATAATTCTATACACAAAGTCATCATGGAATCACATTATTTGAATTATTACATCTACTATCCCATATATAACACCATCATTGCACTGGTAGCAAATTCCCTTGTTGGTTAATCTTACCCAAACACATCCTTTGGTCCATCTATCTTTATTTTCATATAATATCAGGTGGCATAGCAAAGAATATTTCTTGAATGTTATGAGGGCTCTATTTTCCTTGACTTGCATAAATCCTTTATGTAATTCTTTCTCAAGATATGAGGCAAAATCATATTTAATGTTTGTCTCAAGGTTTTGGATCCTTATAGCCATCATCATTTAACTAACTAGCATTCACTCTTGTGCATCTATCCCAAGTACTTGACAAAGAGAAAAGTAGGTTTTTTTGAAATAGAATTGGAAATCTATGATAACAAATGGTTCAATAGCAAAGGGGAATATAGGAATCACCCTGTTGTTCACACCCATTTTCATGTAAATGGGGAGTTCATCAATTCTATAGGCTCTCCTCAATCTAGTATATTCTTCTTCACTTCTTTGCAAATCAATTTTAGTCAGGGCTTGTTTGTTTAGGTGAAAAAATTCAATGATGGCCACATTAGTCAACACAACTAATGGTGAACCATATGGAAATCTCACAAACCTAGTAGCAGGATGATAACTTTGAGCCAATACTCTGATGAAATCTACATCTATAAATACATTTGGGAAAATTAACATGGCCAAATCTAATGCCCATGGATTTGACACTAGAATCTTGTCCTCTCTTTTTTCATAAAAGTACGAGAATAGTTCCCACCTAGAGATAGGGATAAGGGAATCTCTACAATCATGAGACACATCTTTAGAAACTTCCTTAAATCCTCTATCATTTGATTTATGGAGTATATCCAGGATAGACTTTTGTAAGGACCTCTTTTTAATCTTAGATTATTCCTTTTTAGTTTTAGGTTCTTTCTTCTTGAGAAACATGATGTTTAACTATCTTACTTATCCTATACTTTTGAAATGAAAAATTCCAAAGTTTTGTGTACTTACGTAGGTTACGATGGTTGCAAAGCTTAACCTCCTCGAACCCCTAGCTCCTTACATGATAATTTTTGGAAATGAGTACAAAGATAATGTTAAATCTTGGTTTAATGGCTTTTGAGCTCAATCATGTCAACATTAATATCAACCTTATGCCAAATATTTTGCTTGTAGTTTGAGTTTGAACATGCATCATTGATTTTACAAGATTAGAGGGTTGATGTGATTCATGCATTTAATATCGCTTTATAACCACCACTTTTTATAACTATCATGAGATAGAGGGGTATGCCCTGTTATACTGCATGCTTCTTTGCATTTCACTATGGGGTAGCATGATCCTTACCTTTATACCACAAGCTTGAATTGTTCAGCCGATGGTACTCTAGTTTACATTAACGATCACATATGGCTTACCGCCATACCGTATGCTTTGTCACATCCTTTCACGGTATAGTGGTTCATACTGCCCTACCACATGTTGTTATGATCTTCCTCATGGGATGGCGGGTTACCCTGCTATACCACACCCTTCATTTTTCCTTCTTGCAGTATGGCCATTTATGATGTATTTAAATTATCTCATACCGCCCAACCACATTCTCATCATAATACTTCCGCGGTATGGTAGTAAATATCTTTAGCTAAAGAAAAGGGTATCAAACAATTGAGGGTTGTGGCCGACACAGAATTGGTAGTGAAGCAAGTGAGGAAGATGTACACTATGAAGAATGGCCAGCTTAAGAATTATAGGAAATTTTTTTGGGATTGTATAGAAGATTTTGATGCTTTTTCAATAGAATCTATTCCTAGGGAGCAAAATGCTAGAGCTGATTCCTTGGCAGTTTCAGCATCATTGCTTTTGCTGCATCCAAATTTTAAAGATGAATCCTAAAAAATTGAAATTGTGTATAGACCTAGTGTTCCAAATAATGTAAATCATTGGTAGGTGTTCAATAATGATCAGTAGATTATTGAGTTTTTAGAAAAAGCTGAGGCCTTTGCTCAAATTTATTTTGAAAGTAGCAATGATGAAAACAATGATGTTTTAGAAGGTGACATTGTTTTTTTTTATGGAAAGAAAACCAAAGTTATTCAATTGAAAGGTAATAAAATCCCAAAGGGTTTGGTCTCTCTTGAACATTTGTTCAATAGACATGATCAATATTTGAAAAAAAAAGGAAAAGTCTTTGTCAAAACATCTGCTGAGTATATGATAAGGTGAATAGTGGTACAAAAGATGATCCTAAGATTGTGTGCATTTGAAAGTGTTGTTCTCAAGAAGAGAAGGAGAGACTGATCTCCCTATTGACAAGGTATAGAGATGTTTTTGCATGGTGTTATGCAGATCTGAAGAAATTGAAAAATGGAGAATTTCAACATAAAATTCCACTAAAACCCGATGCTACGCCTTATAGGAAGAAAAAACAAACTTACAATCCTAAGGTTGCAGAGGGAAAATGCTCAAGGCTAGAATTATTTATCCCATCCATCACTCCACTTGGGTGGCCAATATAGTCCCTTTTAGAAAGAAGAATCAAGAAATAAGGATATGTGTTGATTTCATAAATTTAAATCAAGCATCCTTAAAAGGCAATTATCCTTTACCAATGATGGATCATATTCTACAAACAGTTGTTGGGTCTAAAATGATGTCCATGCTCGATGACTTCTCAGGCTATAATCAAGGTTAAGTTGCTCCAGAAGACCAACATAAAACGACATTCACTACGCCTATTGGTATTTTTTCCTACAATAGAATTCCATTCGGTCTTATTAATGCAAGGGCCACTTTTCAAAGGGATATGGACTTATATTTTGGTGATCTAAGGAATAAAATTATAGTAATTTATTTGGATGACCTAACATGTTTTTTTAAAAGAAGAGCTAGTCACCTACATGATCTGGAAGTGGTATTGCAACACTATAGAGAAGAAGGTATCTCTTTAAATCATAAGAAGTCCATCTTTTTTGTAGCTAAGGGGAAAATTTTAGGTCATATTGTCTTGAAGGATGGAATCAAAATAGATCTAGAGAGGGTAAAAGAAATCATGCAATTGGGATTACCTACCAATAAGTATGGTATTAGATCTTTCTTTAGTCAAGTGAAATTTTTTAGAAGTTTTGTTCCTAATTTTGCTAAGCTGACAAAACCTATTTCTGATATGATGAAGGACCATCCACTTTTCAAATGGAGCAATGAAGGAAAAAAAAAAAATTGTGGACATTAAAACTACAATTGCAAATGCTCCCACTTTAGTTCATCTTGATTTTACTAAAGATTTCATCATATACAATTATGCCTCTGAGCACACCTTGTCATCCATCTTGCTACAAAAAATGAGCAAGGTATAGAAGCTCCTATCTCTTTTATGAGTACTCCTTTGAAGAAGTATGAGCTTAAATATTCTCCTCTTGAAAAACATGTGTATGTTGTTGTGAAGGCACTCAAGAGTTTCAGGTTTTATATTCTTCATTCTCATATTACTGTTTTTGTTCTTGAAACTGTTGTGAAAAGTATTCTTACTCAACAAGATATTGGTTACAATAAGAGAGGGTCTTGGATAGCTCAAATCCAAGAATATGATCTAGATATTAAATCCACTAATCTAGTAAGGGGAAAGGGACTGGCCAAAATGATTGCTGAAAGTAAACCAGTTGAAGAAGAAGAGTTACCGTTAGTACTATTTTCAAGCATAATTGATGATTGGTTTTTTGATATCTCTTATTATTTGACCTATGGTGATTGCCCATCACATTTATCATCAAAATAAAAGAGGAATTTAAAACTTAAGGGAAAAAAGTATGTTCTTTGGGAGGGGAACTTTTATAAAAAGGTGGTGATGGGACTTTCATGAGGTGTGTTGATAAGGAATAGCAGAAGAGGTTATTGGAAGTCTTTCATAGTGGAGCATGTGGTGGAAATTTTTCTGCTTCTGTAATAGCCTTCAAAATTCTATGTCATAGATTTTATGGGCCAGGTATGTTCAAATATGCTTATAATTGGGTATCAAAATGTGAAAAGTATTTAAAATTCACTGGCATACCGCAACTTGTTGCTTTACCTTTGAAACCTGTGGTAATTGATGATCCCTTTCAACAATGGGGGCTAGATTTTATTGGGCCAATCAATCTAGGTTCTAGTGTAGGACACACACACATAATGTCTGCTATGGATTATTTTACCAAATGGGTGGAGGCTATTCCAATGAAATATAGTACCACTAAGGTCATGCTTAACTTTTTAAAGGAGAATATTTTGGTAAGGTTTGGAGTACCTAAGAAAATTTTCATTGAAAATGCTAGTTCTTTTTCTTCTACTGAAATCACTCTTTTCTGCTATGATCATGGCATTAGTCTCGCTCATTTATCCGATTATTATCCTCAAGGAAATGGGCAAGCTGAGTCAAGTAATAAGAA
Organism: Sequoia sempervirens; assembly: GCA_007258455.2. Lineage (NCBI taxonomy): Eukaryota > Viridiplantae > Streptophyta > Pinopsida > Cupressales > Cupressaceae > Sequoia > Sequoia sempervirens. Next base: position 136,027 of record VDFB02337265.1, read on the forward strand.
TTTAATCTCCATCATCAAGAAGTTGGTCAATGAAAATCAAAGAGGATGGCATAAAAAGTTATATGATGCTCTATGGGCTAATAGAGTTACTTACAAAAGAGCTATTAGAATGTCCCCATTTCAATTAGTATATGGTATCGATAGCACCTTGCCTACACCATTGGAGATTTCAACACTTAATTTGCAGAAGACTATAGAAGATGAGAAATTTTAGACTGCTTTGGAAAAGCGAATTATGTATTTGAACAAGCTAGAGTAAGAAAGGGAGGTTGTGGTAGATAGGATTACCAAACATCAACAAATGGTAAAAAAGGTTTTTGATAAAAAGGCTAGATAAAGGAAATTTGAAGTTGGTAATTCAGTTCTTCTCTGGGACAGAAGGAGGGAGGAAAAAGGAGCACATAAAAATTTTGATTCTCTCTGGAGAGGACCTTTCCTGATCAAAGAGCTTGTGGGTGATCATGCTTATCATTTGGCTTATCCTGATGGTACTATTCTACCTCTTTCCTATAATGGGAAAGATTTGAAACTTCTTGAATAATTGTTCCATCAAGTCTGTCCTTGTACATAGTTTTTATTTGTTTTGTTCATTTTTGGCTTGCTTGGTTTTGACTCCATTTCCCAATGAATAAGGCTTTATGCCATGTTTTTGTATTCTCCGCGTCTTGTCAGTCTTGGTTCCCATTCAGAGCCAATGTTACATGTAGGTATATTATGTATCATATCCCTTCATATTTTGTCTTCCTCGATCTTCAATCTTTATTTTTCATCTAAGTATAATGTTTTTGCCTTCATTCTAGTCTTGGTCGCGGGTTCCTCTAAAGTTCCTAACCTCTTGTCATTCATTTTATGAGTTTTGAAACCTAAGTCGTTGGCGCTATGTGTTTTTAACTTTATCATCAGGTTTTTGTTTTTCCTAACTTCTCAATAGGTCGACTTGTCTTTAGTGGTGTCAAGTGAGTCATTTTATTGTAAAGTCGGGGAGTCAGAGGTTTTCATAACTTTGTAACTCCCGACTTTAGGTT